>CAKNYM010048382.1:14204-73446 GCA_932195095.1 Andricus curvator | reverse complement strand
AACTTGTTATGTTTCCTGTAATTGTTAATTGAACGCTTTTGTGTAATCTTGCGACTACTTTTGTCGATGGGAAATTGTACAGCTGCCGTAAACAATATAATTAAGTTTTTTCGATTCTTGGGCTGCCAGTCCTAAGCTTGGAAAAATTTTTGATGTGAAATTGTGGGCAAAAAGAGAAAGCGAAGGGAATTAGGGAAGCGTTAAGTTAATCGTTAAACTCATTCCGCAATTCAAGAATTGCCACGCCTCAATTTTGACCATAGTCCGCAACCCGTGCGCACCTTTGGAAATGAGTTAGGGCGGTTAGAATGGGGATTGGGGGTTGTAAAGGGGTTGAGGGGGTGGAAACGGTGTCAGATTTCATTACCTAATAATCGTGGGGGGGGGGGCAAACTAAGGCAGCTTTGTAAATTTCCCTAAGATTACTCGCAATAACTTGTAATTTTAAGTAAGACTGTACTACACAACCTACATAGATGTTGTATTGTAAATATTGTACAATCAAAATTTTTGATTTCTCGTCTCTACTACATACCAACTACAGAGTCCTTGTATGCATCGTCACTTCCTACACTACTATCCAACAAGTCGACTGGGTTTTCATGACTGAGATACGTGGAAACAGTGTCCACGCTTGGTCTCCTACCGCTTTTTGTGCTGCTAGAATCTGCGTCCAGAACTGTATCCCATGTCTTTTTCTTCTGGTCAGATGTAACTGTATCCGCTGAATTATTGTTTTCTACACCATGTTTGCTGCCAAATATGTTAAAATTGCTTAGAATCACTCGAGCTATGTTTGTCGATCCAGTATCTCCATTCTTGTTCTAAAAAGAGTAAAAATAAATTAAAATCATATGTGTAGAGAAAAAGGGAATAGAGATATAGAAAATTAACCCACTTTTTTGCTGCTTTTCTTAGTATTATTGCTTGACACTTTTTTTTGTGTTGTTTTAGAATTCGTAGGTTTTGAATCAGCGGGCGCAGCTCTTACTCCGGCATTTATTTGAAGCTCTTCCAAAGAAACTTTGACTAAGGGATAAGGCGCTTGTTGTATGCGACGAATTGGCCTCACATAACCCGTGCAACAACGAACCTGCGTTAAATTGCAGAAGTTTATAATGTACGGGAAGCCCAAGTACGTCTTTGATACATCTATAGTCTTATCTCCCTGTAAATTGAGAGCTCAGTATTAGTATCGGAATCTAGAATACCTTGAGTTTCCTTGAGTTTTTTTTTTTTTTTTTTTTTTCAATCAAAGTAATGTAAAAATTAAAAACTATAGAGTCTTTAAAATTCAAAACGTCGCAATTTACGGTTCAGAGTTAAACTTTTCACACCATTTTACCATCCTGATTCGAGTTATTACAATTGTACCAAATTCACAAGATATCAAATTAATATTAACATGTAACGTTCCGCAAGAAAAAGGGGCCCATTTTGGCAGTATGGAGGCTTTATGTATTGGGTTATATATAGTTTTTTTTTTATGGATTTCTGGTACATTTTACAGTTTTTGACATACATGCGTTTATTTGCAGACTCATAGCGTTATGAGCGTGTGAAATTATTTATTTATAATTACTTATGTATAATTGAAATCCCAAAAACTCGTTTTTCCCCGAATAAATTCGGCTATTCTTTAACTAAAAGTCCAACACCTTTAACATATTTTTCACATATACTTTACACGTAGCACCATAACATATATTTTTCAGAATTTTCCGCAGGCTAGTCTTTTTGAAAACATTTTTTGAAGTTGTAAAAAATTGAGATTTTTCTATATTTATTATTATTATACCATTAAGCCATTTCCCTTTCGGGGTAGGCGTGACTTGCTCGGTTGGAAAATAGTAGTGTGTATATGGGTATATAGGTATAAAGATAGATAGATAGATAAACGTTTATTCTTTAGCCTGCTGGCCTTAAAAAATTGACTTGCTTACACATCCATTTTTTACAGAATTTTCTTAAAACTAACCCTTAAAACTAACATCCTTCCACACCTTATCTCTAACGCCGCTCGCTCTTATCGCATTGCCTTCCTCGATTCGCCTCGCTCGCATGTCCCTACTTTCTTGCTTTGTCTCGCATTACCAAACTTTGCCTCCGCGGCTATTACCTAATACTTATCTACTATTTACAATATTTACATTTACTTATATTTACTTCCTCCTCTATTTACAATCTTTCCTTCCCCATTCCTCTTCCTCCTTCCTTCTCTTCTTCTCCATCTTACCCAAAACTCCCTTCACCCATGCTACTGCCCTTTTGTCCCCCCTTTCATGCATCAATACCTCCATGCTTATCTCACTCCTTTCCACCTCTACGCACTCCTCCAACCAGTGCTCCACTCTTGCCTCCCCCTTCCCACATAGTTCACACATCCTCTTTTCCCTAGCGAGCCAGAACCTATTGAAACCCTCCATGCACCCACATCTCATCCTCGTTATCAGCTCCTGACTTCCTTTCTCTCCTTTCTCACACAAATATTGCGCTCCTCTCGCCCTTGGCATAATCCACACATAGTTCCCATTAAACCTTGTCTCTCTTATTCTCTCTTCCCCTGCTGTCTTCTCTCTCTCCATGCTGTTGTTCTTAACCAACTCATATACCTTCCTTCCTTCCTCATGCATCCTTCTCACTTCATCCATCTGCAGTCCATTCGTTCTAAAATACCTTTCTCTTTCAACCTCCATCTTCCCGCCGCCTCTCCTGTTCTCCTTCTCCCACCAACACTCCCTAATCAGCTTACTTCCCCCCTCTTCCAAAAATTTCTCCTCATATTTACACGCTCGACTCCCCGCTAGAATCCCTACACTCGTTCTCCCCGTCTCCCTCCTGACAATATAATTAGGCGTGTTCCTTGCCAGCCCCAGTGTCCACTTTACATATCTCTCCTGTATCCTATTTACCTCTTCGCTTTCCTTCCACCCCCACACCTCTACTCCATACAATAGCACACTCATCACTAGTGAGTCAAACAATTTCATTCTCCTTCCAAAATCATCTGCGAATAACTTCTTTCCCAACCTCCACACCTGCCTCATCACAACATTTGCCCTTCTCACTCTCTCTTTTATGTGACCATCCACTCCGCCATTCCTCCGAAACAAGAAGCCCAGGTACACAAACTCTTTCACCGCCTGCACCGCCTTTCCCTTCCACTTCCACTCCCCTTCCTTATCCCTTCCACCTCCTTTTCTGAAAACCATAACCTTGGACTTTTCCGCATTCAGTTCTAACCTGTTCTTATCCAGGTATCTTCTCAACCTCTTCATCATTTCCTTTAAGGCCTCCTCGCTTTTTGCCAACAACACTATGTCATCTGCATACGGTAGCGACCAAATTCTAGCCCCTCCTATCCTGACTCCTCCTACCACTCCGGCCTCCAGCTTACTTTCCATATCCGCAATTAAAATCGCAAAAAGCGTTGGGCTAAGCGGACACCCTTGTCTTAACCCCCTATCCATCCAGAATCCCTCCGAAATCCCCTGTCCTCCTCTTACCTTATCTTTGGTCTCTTCATATATCTCCCTTACCCTCTCGATCAGGCCTCTCTCCACTCCCCTATCCTCCATCGCCTCCCACAACCTCCCCCTATCCACCGACGGAAAAGCGCCTTTTAGATCCACAAAAAACGCGTAAACTCTCGACCCCTTCTTCGCTAATTCTCTATCCACAATGTGCTGCAGAACGTAGATATTGTCGATAGTACTCCTACCTGCCCTAAAGCCCGCCTGCGTCTCCGGCAATATTCCTTTCCCCTCGACATCCTTCCGCAGCCTCTCCGCCACCACCATCGCGTATACTTTATACGCCGTATTCATTAGCGTAATTCCTCTATAATTTTCCTGCCTATCCCTATCTCCTTTCTTATACAGAGGTACTATTAACCCTTCTCTCCACCCTCGTGGGAATCCCTCCCCCCTCCATACTTTCTTCACTACCTCCTTCAGCCTCTCCCTAACATCTTGTGTACTAAACAGCCATGCTTCGTTCTCTACCCCATCCAGCCCTGCTGATTTTGACCTTCTTAACTTCCTTATCTGTTGCTCTATCTCCTCGTCATTCAACTCCTCCATCTCTGCCTCCCCCGTTCTTCTACTCCCATCATCTCTCTTCCTTGAATCCGATCCCTGGAATGATTCTTTAAAAAACTCCCTCCACTCCTCACTCCCTATCTTCTCGCTTATTCCTACTCTCCGCTTCCTATACCTATTTATTATCTTCCAGACGTCCCCCTCTGTCTTAACATTTCCTAACTCCTCCTCCAGCTCTTTCTCCTTTTCCTGTTCTTTCTTCTTACACATCAATCTAAACCCCTTCCTCATTTCTACATACTCCTCCCTTTTCGCAGTACCCTCTTTCCACTTCTTATATTTTCTCTTCACCTTCCTTTTCATCTTTTTACATTCCCTATCCCACCACTGCTTCACCATTCCTTTCTTCTTCTTTTTAAATACCTTCTTTTGCACGCACCCTTTAAATTTCTCTTTTAAATCCTCCCATATCTCTTCCATCGTCTCCCCTTAGAAGCGCACCATCCCTAACTGCTCCTTATACTTCTCTATCGCCTCCCTCGTCCAGCTAACCCTCTCCCCCGTCGCCACTTCTTCCCCACCTTGCCTTCCGCCGTTCTCACCCCTTATCCACAACCCTAATGGCTGATGGTCTGACTCTACCCTGTCTTCTACTGCGAATCTCTCCATCTCCTCCCACCCTTGCATATTCATAACTACATAATCTATTACCGATACCCCCACCTTACCTACGTATGTGTATTCTCCCTCTTCGTCCCCAGTTGCCATACCATTTGCCACCGCCCAGCCTCTATCCTCCATCCAGTCCCTTAGAATCTCCCCCTCCTTATTTATTAACCTATCTTTCGAATTCCTTTCAAAGCTCTCCCCTTCCCTGTAAAGGCCCCCTTCCCTCCACATCCTCGCGTTAAAGTCTCCACCCAGTACCACCATACCCTCCTCTCTTTCACCTAACAGGTCCTCCACCCTTTCTTTAATTCTTTCCATCCCATCCTTATTGTACACTGTCACAAACTTACTGCTTACCCCTCCTATCTTCACTTTCCTCATTTGCACTCCCTCCCCCTCTTCCTCTCCGTGAGCTTCTTCCTCTAATCCATCTCTAACCCCCGTTATAATTCCCCCACTAGCCCTTCCTTTCTTCTTCACTCTGACCTCCTCCTGGAGTCTCCACCTATACCCCTTTTGGCAGCTTTGGCTCTATTCTATACCATTCCTTTCTTTCCACCCACATCTCTACCAGTCCTACCACATCAAATTCCTGGATATACCTCCAGAACTCCTCATCCTTCTTCTTTACCCCTGCTACGTTCCAGTAAAGCACCTTCACAACTCCTCTACCCTGCATTACCCCTACCCCCCTACTATTTTTCTTTGTATTTGTCTATTTTTATTTTCCGATATCCTACCTTCACCGATCTCCCTTCACTCCTCTCCCTCCTAGCCCTGTCGTACAACATTCTCTGTACATCCCTTTCCTTTCTTGTCAAGTCGTGATCGATGAAAACTTCCTTATCCTTTATCCTATTTTTATTTCGCATTACCCCCAACTTTTCTTCCCAGCTCTCTAACTCCACAACCGCCACTTCTTTCTCCTTTCTCCCCTCCAACTTAACTTTCCCTACCCTGCCTTTATTCCACCCTATGCTCTGTAGCAGCGCTTCCACGCCCTCCCTTTCTTCCCCGCTCTTCATCTTCAACCCTCTTATCACAATATTATTTCTCCTGTCTGCCTTCTCCTTTCTCTCCATTCTCAACTCCATTGCCCTTATCCTTTCCCTATCAGCCCTCTCCTCCTTTTCGTTCCTACGCTCTCCCACTTTCTCTTCTATCATATTCCCTACCCTCTCCCAAATACCTTTAATCTCGCCCCCCATACCCCCGTCTCCTATTTCCATTTCCGTCCTGCCCTCCACCTTCTCAAGCCTTTTTTCCGTCCTTTCTTTCCACGCCCTAATCTCCTCTTCCATCTGTTTTATTTTAACGTCTTTTTCTTTTCTTTCCCTCTCTAACCCATCTACTCTCTCTCTCAGCTCTTTCACCTCCTTTTCCCATTTCTCATCTCTGATTCGCAAGTCCTCCCTCATGCCTTCCATCTGCTCCTTGGTCCCCCTTACGTCCTCCCTCAGCCCCCTGATCTCGCCTAACAACATCCCGAGAGCCTCCTTTTCCAACATCCCCTCCATTTTTTTGGGGGGTGACCTAGGTGTTATCCCGCTTTTTTTAAACGGGCTCTCGACCTCGCTTTTCTCCGGACTCTCTTGGCTGTCTCTCTTCCTTTTCAAGAGATCCTCCCCGTCACTTGCGCTTGATGCTCTCTCCCTTACCTTCTCGCTTCCTTCGTTGCCACCGTCCCGATTTCTCCCTCTCCCCGACGCACCGCTCGACACCGGGCGACGCGTTGTTGGCCGTCGTGGCTTGTGGAAAATTCCCTCCCCGTCGGTTTCACTACCAGCACTGCCAGTACTCTCGCTGCCCACCTCCCGCTCTACTGCCGGTAATTGGGACCTATCCATGCAGTACCTGCCGCAACCGACAGATGTCTCTGGAAAATGTTGGCGTCTTTCGCCGCCAAATTTTCCTTTTTTTTCCCCCTTTTTTTTCAATTCCTCAGTCCCTGCAGACACCCCTTTCTCTCCCTTAGCATCCCCTAACTTTGCGAGAACCACCCTTGACCCCTCGAAAGCCCAAGACTCTTGACCACGAACTCCCCCGATTACTTGCCAACCTAACCTCACTTTCCCTATCCAGCTAGATACCACCTCCCACACACGCTGAAACTCACTTTTTATCTCCCCAATTCACCCCACACAACCCTACTTACCTCCTCGGCGTCCACCCTCACACTCCACTCACACCTTCCACACAAATTCCGTAAAATTCTCTCTCCACCTGTCACTAAACACGTTCTCACTTCCGCCACCAACATGCAAGTCCCTATATAGGTATAAAGTAGGTAGGTATATAGGTATGAGGTAGATAGGTATATAAGTGTTAGGTATAGATATTTTAGATTGATCTGGAATTCTCGTGTTATTTATTTAAATGACACGTTTATTCCGCAACACTGCTCCGACCCAGGTTGCTGATCAATCTCTCTAGCGATCACCCCAAGTGAAGAACCTCACAAAATTGGTATGTGTGGTTCCCCACTTGGGTCTATTAGTATCAAAGGTCTTTGTTTCCGGCGTCATTCACTCTATTGTCACTCTGTTTACAAACTATTTGTCGCCACACTTTTCTGTCCTGGCATACTACTCTAGCTTTCTTCACGTCCATGCATTTTTTCATGCAAGCTCTTGTGTTTCTATGGCTTCTTATGTCTCTTCGGATTAATGTCTCATTTACAGATTCTAACCATTCTTTCGGCGGTCTACCTCTGGGCATTCTGCCATTTACTTTACCTTTATACACTTGTTTGGTCAGTCGTTCATCTTTCATTCTTTCAAGATGTCCGAACCATCTTAACTGATTTCTTTCCCATATGTTAGCTAGTGTCTCTCCTGTACCACATTCTTTGAGGATTGTCTCGTTTCGGACTTTGTCCATCAGTGTTTTCCCGCATATTATGCGCAGAGGTTTCATGCCGATCGCGTTAATTTTACTCCTGTCCTTTTCTTGACAGGTCCATGTCTCGCTACCGTATAGTACAGTCGGTACGAATATAGAATTATGTATGGCCATTTTAGCTTTTTTTGATATGTTTTTATTTGTTAGGATGGACCCTGCTCTACCGATAACCTGCTTACCCTTATTTATGCGCCTATCTAACTCCCCATCTATTTTTCCGTCGCTAGTGAATAGGCTACCTAGATATACGTACTTGTCAACTTGTTCTAATCTCTCATCATTTCGGACAATGTTGCATATTGTCTTCTCACTTTTTCCCTCAAACACCATGATTTTTGTTTTATTTACGTTAATTTTGAGGTCCATGTTCTTCGTGCTTGTATTAAGTTTATTCAACATTCTTTATAAGTCTTCGATTGTTTCTGCCATAAAAATCTTGTCTTCTTCTCCGTACTCTTTAAGGACTTCCCGAAGTTTATTTCTATTTACTTTGTCAAATGCTTTTTCTAGGTCAATAAATGCACAGAAAACTTTCTTTCCTACTCTCAAGCTTTTTTCTGTGATCTGTCTTAGGCTAAATATCTGAGCTGTACATACTGAGTGCTGTTGGCACATCGTGGGTGTGGTGAGCCCACACTTGTAGTTATTTATAACTACAAGAAAACTATCCACCTAGAAACACTACCCGAATCGGGTAGTGTCACGCCTACCCTGAAAGGGAAATGGCTTAATGGTATACAGTAGGCTGATACCTCTGTAATTACTGCAGTTGCTTCTATATCCCTTTCTTTTGTATATTGGTGCGATAATCGCTTTTCTCGAATCGTCTGGGACTTCCCCCGTCTAGATACATAAATTTATCAATTCGCACAACCTGTGAGGTATGTACTCGCCACCGTATTTAAGCATTTCAGCGCTAATACTGTCTATACCAGCAGCCTTACCGTTTTTCAAGTTCTTAATTATGTCTTTGACCTCAGTGACACAGACTTTTTCAATTGGGTTTTCTAATGCATTATGTTCTATGTCGCAGTTTTGTTGTCCTATATCTTCACCTCCTAATAGTTCTTTAAAAGAGTCTTTTAAAGCGTCTACTATCTCGTCTATATCATATAGCATTTCACCTTTGCTGTTTCTCATGCTGGCCAACTCTGTACTTTTACTTTCCTTCAACTGTTTATATAATATTTTCATAATTCCTTCAAAATAGTTTTGTATTTTGTTCTCTTCTTCTGTTCTGATTTTTTCTTCACTCTCCTTAACTAGTCGTTTAACTTTCCTCTTTTTGTCTTTGTAATCATTTTCGAGTCTATTTCTTTCCTCATCGCTAAGACCTGTCATGTTTAATGTTCTCTTGTGCGCTTTTTTCTTTTCTTGCTGGGCTGCTTCAATTTCATCATTCCACCACGCATCACCAGACTTTCTTCCTACCACTGCCGTACCACACACTTCAATTGCAGTTTTAACAATGATATCCTGTAACAAAGTCCACGCGCCCTCTATATCTTTATTGCTTATAAGCGCTTCCCAAGTTGAAGTGTATTTATTTTAGGGCATTTATAATTGATTCTCTTTGATTCTCTTGGAGAGAACACATGCGCGTATGGCAAGCGTTGCGTGACATTTGAAAAAAAACCGCAAATTTGATCCAAAATAGTCGCCACTTTGGATCCCCCATCTTGAATGTTAACAATCCGACTTCAGAATCGTAATCAGCAACCCCAAAAACCCTTATACAGCAAGTTTCATGTCAACTGTAAAAAATACTGCGAATTTGGATTTAAAAAGTCACCACTTTGGATCTGCCATTTTGAATTTTGCAATTTTCACATCAGAATCGTAATCAGCGACCCAAAAAAACCCCATACAGCAAGTTTCGTGTCAATTGTAGACAAAACTGCGAATTTGAACTCAAATAGTCGCCATTTTGGAACCGCAATTTTGAATTTTACAATTCTGACATCAGAATCGTAATCAGCGATCCCAAAAACCCCGATACAGCAAGTTTCATATCAATTGTAAAAAATACGGCGATTTGGACTAAATAAGTCGCCATTTTAAATTTTGCAATTCTGACACCCGAATCGTAATTGGAGACCCCAAAACCCCCCATACAGCAAGTTTCGTGTCAACTGTAAAATAATTTCGAATTTAGACTAAAATACTCGCCATTTTGGATACGCGATTTCGAATTTTGCAATTCTCTTTACGAAAGTACCAATCTCTGATACAATCAATATTATAAAATCACTTGCAAACTTCCCCTCCAATCTCATACCTTTGATAGAACACTGTCTAAATAATACTTCTCCCTCAATAATCAATTCTACGAACAAACTTCAGGAGCAGCGATGGGATCTCCAATCTCACCTGAAATAGCCAACATCTTAATAGAATATCTAGAAACTAAAATCTACAACCAATCCAAGCTTAAACCGGAATTTCGGTGCCGTTACCTTGACGACACTTTTGTCATCTGAAGACATGGAGTACATGAACTACACAAGTTTTCTAATTTCATGAGTCGATTACACCCTAATATCCAGCTAACCATGGAAATTGAACAAAACAAAAAATTGCCTTCCTTGGACGTACTAGCTTACAAAAGATCTCATACCACATTACGACATGAAGTTTACAGAATACCCACCCATACAAACAGATACTTACATATATCCTCCCACCACCACCCATCTCAAGAACGATCGGCCTTCAACTCCCTTGTATACAGAGCTGTCTCCATAACAGATAAATATAACTTACAAAAGGAATTACAAAACGTTATACAAATCCTAATACAGAACGATTACACAAACAAACTGATAAAGCAATAAGAACATTCACTCAAAAAACAAGTCAACACAACCTACTAAAGAAAGAAAGAGAAAAACGACAACCATTCTACCCTGCATCCAAGGTATCAGAGAAAAACGACCACCACCCTACTCTGCATACAACGTATCGCAGAACAAATAGAAAGAATTCTCAACAAAGACAACATCCAAACCATATTTAAACCACCTGTGAAAATAGGACAACTTCTAAACAACCCTAAAGATAAAAAGGCACCTATCAGTGATCCGGAAGTATATAAAATCCTTTGTTCTTGTGGCAAAGTCTATATTGGAGAAACCTCGAGAGCGGTGAGCCAACGTTTGAAGGAACATAAGAGTAATGTCAGGCTAAAACCTTTCACGCAATCAGCACTAGCTGAGTATCATATCAAAACAGGGCATAGCCTTTTATTTGACAAAACAACCGTCATCGCAAAACATACAATATTTTTCCAAGAAAATATAGAGAAATAATCGAAATCTTAAAATATTTTAATAACATCAATAGGAACTCTGGCCAATGACAGGTATCGTAGAGAGTATATATAAGAACAACATAACCTGAAACTAGATAAGATGTTCATTAATAGTCGTGCATACAAACTTGGTGTTTTCTCGCAGGCGCAATCAAGGTCTCGGACCATGAAGTTGATATGTGTCTCATCGGAAGCAGCGCATGCGCTCCTTCAGTCGTTCCTCAGTGCAAAGAAGGGTACCGACAACATTAAGGATGCCGGCAGATTCAATCGATTGAAATCAATCTGGATAACACTCGACAAAACAAAAGCTTAGTTGGAGGAGTTATCAGAAATCAAGAGGGAACTTGCCTCTCGTTTGCAAATGTGAGAAGTAGATCTCGCGGTGAACGTTTCGTCAAGGGATTCCAGCTGTTACAAAAGTGAGACAACATACGAACGTAACGTTACCAAACGTTACTTCAAGCAAGTCCCATCACGTGACTATCCAGGCGTTATCAATCCCCCTCTGCCTCCGCATGCAAGACGACCGGCACCTGTAACTCCTCGATCTCACTTTACTACCAAAACGTCAGAGCCTTACGTAGTAAACTACATTTCTTGCGTCAATTTTTTCTGAGACATGGCTCCATAATAAAATTAATAATATTGAATAAGATTTCCTAGATTACGATATCTTTAGGTGTGATAGGAGCGTTCTGACTAACGACAACACACGGGGTGGTGCGGTCCTAATTGCATCCGAACACTGCCTGGAGGGTGTCGGAATCGCCACTAATGTTAATACGGTTGGACATGTGTTCATGAGATTCTTTATGAACTCTGAAACCCACATAATTGGCGCTTTTTACATTCCTCCTAACGCTAACTTAAAAAATTATATTGATTTTAGCACTATATATGAGAAGGTTCTATGCTCATTTCCTGGTGCAACCATCTATATTTTTAGTAATTTCAACATGCCCTATGCAATGTTGAATTAAAACTCCGACCAAGGTCCCAGCTGTATTCCAAAACCTGGATCGTCCCAGCTGTGTGTTGACATCTCGTCTACTGTATCCGATGTCCTTGATTATTTAAATCATACACAACTGAACAATAACTGCAATGTGCACGGGTCTTTGTTAGACTTATTATTTACTAACAGTATTCTTGACAGCTTACATGTAGCAGTGGATCCATTATTACCCACAGATAACTATCACCCTCCCCTCACACTTGTTCTTGGAGGGGCCTTCGTAGCTAGTGATTTAAACCACCTCACATCTAACTTCGTCCGCTTCAACTTTAAGGAAGCGAACACTGCGGCCATACGTCACTTTATTAATGAGGTGGACTGGGATTACCTTCTTGCTTCATCTTCTGTGGATGAGGGTATAGACATTCTGTACACTTATATTTTTACCGCAATTAATTACTTCGTACCCACAAAAATTGGTAAACCCTCCTCCTATCCCCCTTGGTTCGACAGTAATTTAAAAGACTTTGCCATTGCTAAGAAATTTGCTCACGCTAACTACAATTTCGCAATCTGAGCGATTACCAACAATTCTCAAATCTTCGAACGCAATGTAAGAAGCTTTCGGATACATGTTATAAGTCCTTTCTTGCGAGTACTGCAAATGCCATTATATCGAATCACAAATCGTTTTGGAATTACATACATGCTATTAGAAAGGATAATAACTTGCCTAACGAAATATATTTTTTTAACAATGAATACGCGAACACTAGTGAGGGTATAGCTGAACTTTTTTCCAAACATTTTATGTCTGTCTATAAAGAACCGATCTCCAATTTAAAAAGCAGTAGGGACGAAATCTCGAGCAAGCTTTCCAGATTGGATCCGAACAAAGGGGTCGGACCTGATAGTATACCTTCCTCTCTTCTGAAGTTGTGTTGCTCCGCGTTTATTATTCGATAGGTTCTAAAAACGGTAGATAAGCGTAAAGTTTTTTGCTTACATTTTTCTTAAATGTCTTAAATTCAAAAATCAGACAGACTTAATACAAAATTCTTACAGAATCAGAAGCTCAAAGAAACTCCCGATAGCTTCAGTTAGCAAAAAGTATTTGAAGTTTGAAAGATTAATAAATTGAATAAAAGTAATTTTTTCCATATATTTTAATGTCGTGCCGCCATTTCTTTACTAACATAAATAATTTTTTTCAGAGATGTTTCGATGTTTTTATATTTATTAAAAAAATGTACAGTTACTACATCTCGTGGAGGTCTTGAAAAATGTCCTTCATACTCCCATTATTTAATAACTTGAACAAAGGATTAAGAAGAAAAATTAATATTCTGGAATGTGAGCATAAATAAATTAATATTTTTTATTCTTATATGCTCCCGTTCCAGAATATTAATTTTTTTTCTTCCTCTGTTCAATTTATTGAATACCGAGGGTGTGAAAGACATTATTCAATACAACGTTGTTAACCTCGTTGTCTAGTTCATAACCCAGTATTTGAATTAAAACGTCAAAATGAAATTTTACCGATTTCAGCGCTACCACAGACGAATTTACGAATAAAAAACTAACAGTATGGACATAGATTCGAGTAAGTCAAAATCTCTGTGCATGCAACGTTCTTTGAGGCGATGATCCAAGTGAAAAAATAACAACCCAACAATATTGAATGTTTAAAAAGATATATAAATTTGAATTTATTTAACTTAAATTGAGTTTAATGCTGGTATAACAAAGAAAAGGGTTTATATGAAATTTTGTCATTAATTGACAGTCTTTTTAGGTTCGAAAAGATTCATGAAATAGGAAATATTTAATAAATCGAGATCAATAAACTCGACTTGACTAGCTTTTTGACAACATCTACGTTGATTTTCTCATTATTTCTCGTGTAAACGTGGATTTCGGCGATGATTATTACTAAAACTAGGCTGGTTCATTTAGGCCCCGTAGTACTGCGGTATAACCTTATGTACTATGACTTTATTTTTAAAAATCCCAGATAACAGAGGCCTACTAACGGGCCCCCCTCACGTCTAAAGTATCATTTAAGGCTTTTAGCATGAGTATGTATACCGCTGAACGACTCCACTTCACTGGGTATGGACCTGTGAACATTTTTCTTCATTATAGTGGACTTAAAATCAATTTATGAAGTTAATCGCATCCACTGATAACCCGCGGCTGCATCTGGCTTTAATAGAAGTACTCGCATTTGCCTGGAAGTTTGGCCAGGGGAGAGGAAAACTACAAGAAACAATCTTCCCGAGATCAGCCGGTTTTCTGTCTGTCGAGTTTGAACGTAGCCGTACGGCTACTTTACTCCTCGGCGTCACAACCTCCCACTCATGATGAGTTACACACAGCGAATACACATCATGGTCGCACATCGCGGACGTCAATTTTCTGTTATTAAGGTACGAATGAATAAAGAGACAGAGACCTCTTGGAAAATTGTAGTTAATTAGTTTTTTAAGAGGACCTATATGCCAAACACTGTTGAAAGCCTTCTCAACGTCGAAGAATACAGTTCCAGTATGTCCAGCCTGTAGCTTATTGGGTGGTACGGATCCTTGCCTATTTTCTGAAACACTAAAATGTGGGCTGTTCCAAGAGTCAGAATTTGGTCGCAGGAGAAATCGTTTCTGTGCATTTGTTACCCTAGAAAAAGCATTTGACAAGGTAAATAGAAGTAAACTTTGGGAAGTCCTTAAAGAGTACGGAGTCAATGGAAAACTCCTACAAGCAATAAAAACAATATATACAGATAGTGAAGCGAGTGTAAGAGTTAATGGGAAACCGAGTGACTGGTTCGATATTGTGCAAGGCGTGAAACAAGGATGCGTTATGTCCTCATGGCTATTTATCATATTTATGGAAAGTGTCTAAGAATGGCCCTCTTTGACGAAGAAGATGTAGATCTCGGAACAGTGAAGGTACGTGGATGAGCTTTCGCAGATGACAAGATTGTTATGGCAGAATCAATCGAAGACTTGTAAAGAATGTTGCACTGAAAAAAATTTGGGCAAGCAGCTGTCTTCTTAGTGAGAACGCATCGCCACCACGGCGGTCGGTGCAGCGGCCACACCACATTTGAGTGAGCATTAGTGCCAAACGTGCGAGCAGATCCTTTCCCGCGTGTTGGGAACGCTGCAGTCCCACAAAAGAGAAAGCAATTGCCCCACGAGTCCAGAAATAGATTTTCGCGCACAAATTAAGCAGCAGGTCGCAGTTGAATTTTGTGATCGTGTAAACAATTAAGTACACCAGAAATCAATAATAGTCAATGCCTAGATACAAATATAATAGGAATAAATTATCTTAGAATAAACCTTTTCGGTTCACCGAAATTCGATAAGCATTTAAGAAATATTTTGGGTGTGCCCAGGAGAAACTAGAAAGGACGCCTAATAGGTTCACCGAAATACGGTGAGCGATACACCAAATATTTTGATGTGCCTAGACACTTCGTTAATAATAATCATGTGTGTTTATGTTTAACAATAGTCACTCACAGTACTTATTATGTCTTTTTTATGAATGAAGGATAAAGAATTTTCAACATCAGGTATAAAATAAACTTTTATTTATGAATTGATGATACGTAATACAATGTCTCGAAAACCTTAAAAGTATATATTTCAGTATTCAAATGTAGATATAATGAAAAGATTCCTGAAACTTGTTCCAAAATAGGAAAAAAAATAAGAGACATTTTTTTGTGGTTGATTCTCAACCAATCTATTCAGATTATTACATTTTCGAAATAGCAAAAGATATAATCCAAGCAACCATACATTTCTAAATTAGCTAACATTTAAAAACATTTTTGGTACAGTATTTAAATAAAAATAGTTGTTTTTTTTTTGACAATTTAAGGTAAAAAGTTGTCTCTATTTAAAAATTAATTTAAGATTGAAATGAAATCTGCTTTCTTATGAACAATTTTATGTACCGAAATCAGAGCTTGAAAAAAATCACGAATCAAAATTAGATTTTTAAACAACCTCCTTTTCGGCTCATTAGAGACAAATACATACCAACAGAAAAAAGAAGGAGAAAAGGAAAGAGTCAACCAAAATTTAAAAAAAAGCTAATTTCCAACCAAATACTTAAATTTTCAACCAAAGACATGAGTTTTTAACTATAATGATGAACCATCAAGCAAAAAGTTAATTTTGAACAAAACAGTTTGACGTTCAACTAAGTAGTATAATTTTCAACCAAAAAAGATAAATACTGAACGAAAAATATAACAGTTCATACTTCGAGCAAACAATATTTTGATTTTAAATCAAATCCCAAAAAAGATTAACGTTTTTTACCAAAAAAAATACGAAATTTCTACCTTACAGGTTATAGCTTATAGTTTATGTACACGCGCCTGTTCACGACGGCAGGCTTATTTATTGATAAATTATTTACATTTGAGGTAATTGCGTAAATTCGAGAAGTTATTCTTCTCTAAGAAATCATCCAAGATCAAAAGTTCACTTGTAAAAATAAAATAAGCACGAATATATACGACAAACCGTTTGTCGGATGAAACAAACTCCGCGCGAAACTCGGGTTGGGGATGCCGTTCTCCCGTCTAAACGGAGCGTTACTGTACCAACACTGTTGGGGCTACAGCTGTTCCAATGTGGGCACACAGCGTGCC
Organism: Andricus curvator; assembly: GCA_932195095.1. Taxonomy (NCBI): domain Eukaryota; kingdom Metazoa; phylum Arthropoda; class Insecta; order Hymenoptera; family Cynipidae; genus Andricus; species Andricus curvator. The sequence continues at coordinate 56,893 of CAKNYM010048382.1, read as the reverse complement.
CAAAAAGAGAGAGAATCCGCACCAAGCCGCGGGCGAGCAGCACGCGACGCATTTGGTGTTGCAGCTCTATCACGTGGGCGAGCAGCTCGCCCAAAATTTTTTCAGTGTGAATAAACTTAATACAAGCATGAAGAACATGGGCCTCAAAATTAACGTAAATAAAACAAAAATCATGGTGTTTGAAGGAAAAAGTGAGAAAACAATGTGCAAAATTGTCCTAAATGATGAGAGATTAGAACAAGTTGACAAGTACATATATCTGGGTAGACTATTCACTAGCGACGGAAAAATAGATGGGGAGTTAGATAGGCGCATAAATGAGGGTAAGAAGGTTATCGGTACAGCAGGGTCTATTCTCAGAAATAAAAACATATCAAAAAAGCTAAAATGGCCACACATAATTCTATATTTGTACCCACTGTACTATACGGTAGCGATACATGGACCTTTTAAGAAAAGTACAAGAGTAAAATTAAAGCGATTGGCATGAATCCTCTGCGCACAATATGCGGGAGAACATTGATGGACAAAGTCCGAAACGAGATAATCCTCAAAGAATGTGTTACAGGAGAGACACTAGTTGACATACTCGTATGGGAAAGACCGCCGAAAGAATGTTTAGAATCTGTGAATGTGACATTAATCCGAAGATACATAAGAAGTCATAGAAGCACGAGAGCTTGCATGAAAAAATGCATGGACGTGAAGGAAGCTAGAGTAGCATGCCAGGACAGAAAAGTGTGGCGACAAATAGTTTGTAAACAGAGTGACAATAGAGTGAATGACGCCTGAAACAAAGACCTTGGATACTAATAGACCCAAGTGGGGAACAACACATACCAATTTTGTGAGGTTCTTCACTTGGGGTGATCGCTAGAGAGATTGATCAGCAACCTGGGTCGGAGCAATGTTGCGGAACGAACGTGTTATTTAACTAAATAACACGACAATTATAGATCAATCTAAAAAATCTTTACCCTCTACCTCAATGGGAAATGGCTTAATGGTATTATAATAATAATAACTTATATCGCTTGAACAAAGAACTTTTCAGCGCCAGGGCCAGATAAAATCAACAACTTTTGGTGGAAGAAGTTTACTTCTACGAACCAACATCTAACTCGTATATTTACTACTTTCTTAAACGGAGAACAACCCGTCCCGCAGTGGCTAGTGGAAGGACGCACGGTATTGATCCCTAAGACCGGAGTTTTGTCAAGTCCAAAGAACTACAGGCCTATAGCTTGTTTGAACACCAGCTACAAGCTATTGACTGGCATCCTCAAAGAGAGGATATTAACATCTATCGAGCCGGTATGGAGTGCAATAGTTGAACAACGTGGATGCAAGAGAGGTCTGGCAGGTTGCAGGGAGAACCTCTTAATAGACAGGTGTATTACCCAGGACTCGATCAGGTATCGACGCAATCTGTTCATGGCTTGGATTGACTACCGTAAGGCATTCGATAACACGAACCATGAGCTACTTATTAAGCTCCTTGAGTGCCTGGAGGTGCATCCAAAAATAGTGAGGTGCATAAAAGAGCTTATGCTCTTGCGGCGGACAAGATTTGTCATAACATCTGACAAAAGACAAGTGACTACCAGCTACATCACATATAAGAGTGGGGTCTTCCAAGGAGACTCTCCAAGTCCGATACTTTTCTGCATCTCTCCCTTGCCTCTATCTATTGTGCTCCGAAGCAAAACTCTGGATACCTATGTGGCCCGCCGAACAGACGAGAACATAAGGTCAACCATCTTTTATACAGGGACGACCTTAAACTCTTTGCTTGCTGGAAAGAGGACCTTAACATCCTTGTGGAGGCGGTAAATAGGTACTCTAAAGCGATTGGCATGAGCTTCTGACTGGACAAGTGTGCCTGCGTCCACCTACACCAAGGAAGACTAGAAACTACATCATCGCGTCACGATCAGGATGTTCAACTCATAGGCGGAAATACCATTCAACATCTTGGTATTGGAGAAACATATACATATCTTGGAATACCGCAAGCGGAAACCCAAGATGTGCGTGTGTTAAAAACGGCCCTTGGAAAAAGGTATCGCCAAATTCTCAGAAAAATTTGGGCTTTCGAATTATCTGGAAAGAATAAGAATAAGAATATATACATATATATATATATATATATATATATATATCGAATATATCTCCATCGAGATAAAGGGGATAGAGGCTTGCTGAGCTTAGAGTGTCTTCATCGCAGAACGGTTCTGGCTACAGCCTGCTCAGTTCTAAATAGCACAGATTCTCTTATGCGACTCGTACATCAACACGAAGTCGTCAATGCTGCGGCGTTTCTATACCGTGCCGCAGAGGAGCTTGGCCTCCCATTTGATGCCAGCGACACTACACAGTACAGGAAGCAGAACATACGCTTCTACTAAGAGAACATGCTGACAACCCCCTTCATGGTAAATTCTATGGCATTATACGTAGAGAAGGGCTCTCGATGGGTCTGTCCTACATGTTTCTCAAGTCTGGTGGATTAAAATCGGAGACTGAGGGATTTCTTTTTGCCTGTCAAGACGGCGTTATAGACACCTTAGTTTACCATGAGCGCATAATGAATGTACCTGTAGGCGATACCAACTGCCGAGCGTGCAAGCAAGAGCCAGAAACACTTGGACATGTTCTCAGTGGATGCTCAAAAGATGCACGTTACGGGTACATAGAGAGACACAATGCGGCTTTAAAAGTGTTATATTACCATCTTAAGCCAGAAACACTTGGGCATGTTCTCAGTGGATGCTCAAAATATGCACGCTACGGGTACATAGAGAGACACAATGCGGCTCTAAAAGTGTTATATTACCATCTTAGGCACTTCTATTGTGTTGATCTATAGCCCTTCTTGCCATACGCCCAGGGGGAACTCGAGTCCGTTGTGGAGAATGATCAATGTAAGATCTACTGGAATTTCTAATTCTCCACCACTCAACGTATCAGTGCTACGAAGCCTGATATTGTCCTCTAAGATCTGAAGAACAAGATTATTTACGTGATTGAATTCTCGGCACCAGGCGATGGTAATATCACGGCAATGGAGGAAGAAAAACGGGCTAAATATCAAGCAATTCTTTTCGAGCTGAGCAGGCTCTACCAAGGCTTCAAAGTCCATCTTGTAGTTCTCATAATCGGCTGTCTTGTAGGTATGAAAGCTTCATTTATTAGCCAACTCAACAAGATTCCGGCTTGCCAGCGTCAGGCTCATTCCATCGCGAACCGGATGCAAAAGGCTGTTCTTCTGGGATAACTTCATCTGGTCCGTCAACACTGTTCCTCATAACATTCTACAAAAATTGGTAGCTCTAAAAAAGTATCCAGAGGTGAAACCTTCATCTCCAACTGCCCCGTCTCCCGCGTAATGTCATCCGCGGCTAAAGACCTGAGTCCAAGGAACAGGGTTGCCCAATGTTATCTCGCGTAAATTTCCCGCTCTTGCTTACCTTCTAGGACAGAAGGAGCAGAAGCGGATGACGTATTCGTTCCAGTTGCGTCGGGATTGGTTTCTTTTAGGAACAATGATCGTAGCTTCTGGAGCCTACAACTTCTCATTTTTAAAAATAACTTGCCTTAAGTTTATACCCTCTTTGACAGAATTAAAATGCATTCACTCATTGACAGAAATCATTATAGGATTAAATAGGATTGAAGTGAGTAAAATACTTATATCAAAGCAAAATTTAGTAAAGTTTGAAAATTTTGAACAACTTCGTTTAGAAATTATTAATAAAAAAAGTATGCAAAATGTCTTGTCTCAAACCAAAAATTTAAAATTATTATAGAAAATAATAAATAAGTGCACGCAGTATGAAGTTGGTACTGTTCTCAGCATGAAGTTGGTTCATCGTGATAACTTTGTTTTTCCTTGTTTTATTTTTAAATTCAATAATATTCAAAACATTCAAAAGATTGGGGCATATAACCAATTTTAATTATGCGAATGTAGATAGTAATGGTAAACTTTCATAAACTACTAACTTTAGACTGGCAGAAAAATGATATCACTCATAAAACTATGAAAAAGTTCTAAGTTTATTGCATCGGTAAGTTTTTGGCGGTAAGAATTTAAATTTTTTAAATAGATGTAAATTTTTTTTTAATTTTTAAATAATTATGCAAAATTAAATGGTAATTATACATTTTAATATTCAGTTTATTCTTTAGATTGACTCAAAAGTCATTACGCTCATAAAATTATTAAAAGGTTATAAATGTACTGTGTTGATAATCTGTTTTCGCTAATAATTTGAATTTAATAATATACTTAAAATTGAACCATTTCAAATTTATGTTTAACCTGTAAATCCTGTTAAGTTATAGAAACAATTTTAATTCTTTATAATAAAAAGCTTTAATATATGAACAATGTGAAAGTAAGAATTTTTCAACTTGAATATTTTTTTAATATCTTCAAATAAAAATTTTAAAACTTTATATTGAATTCCTTAGAATTTGATTTTTTAATGATCTTAAGTGTGAAAAATTAAAAGTAAATAATTTTTATTCGTTCGCTTACAATTACATTTTTTACAGAAATTTCTTAAAACTAACCCTTAAAAACTAAGTTCCATCCACATCTTATCTCTAAGACCGTTCGCTCCTATCGCCTTGCCTTCTTCGCTTCGCCTCGCCTCGCACATATGTCCCTACTTTCTCGCATTGCCAAACTCTTCTCCGCGGCAAATACCTAATACTTATCTACTATTTACAATATTTACATTTTACTTATATCCACTTCTCCTATTTACAATATTTCCTTCTCCATTCCTCTTCCTCCTTCCTTATCTTCTTCACCACCTTACCCAACACCCCCTTCATCCATGCTACTGCTCTTTTGTCCCTCCTTTCATGCATCAATACCTCCATGCTTATCCCACTCATTTCCACCTCCTCGCACTCCTCCAGCCAGTGCTCCACTCTTGCATCCCCCTTTCCGCACAATTCACACATCCTGTTCTCCCTAGTAAGCCAGAACCTATTAAAACCCTCGATGCACCCACATCTCATCCTCGATATAAGCTCCTGACTTCCTTTTTCTTCTTTCTCACACTTCCCGTTAAACCTTGAGTCTCTTATTCTCTACTCCCCTGCTGCCTTCTCTCTCGTCATGCCGTTTTTCTTAACCATCTCATATACCTTCTTTCCTTCCTCGTGCATCCTTCTCACTTCATCCATCTGCAATCCATTCATTCTAAAATACCTTTTCCCTTCAACCTCCATTTTCCCACCCCCTCTCCTGTTCACCTTCTCCCACAAACACTCCCTAACCAGCTTACTTTATTTAATTTGTGCTTACTTGAGCTTACTTACTTACACTTAAGCTTACCAGCTTACTTGAGCCCTCTTCAAAAAAATTTTCCTCATATTTATACGCCCGAATCCCTGTTTCAATCCCAAACTCGTTCTATTTGTCTCCCTCCTGACAATATGATTAGGCGAATTCCTTGCCAACCCCAGGATCCACTTTAAATACCTCTCCTGTATCCTATTTACCTCCTCAATTTCCTTCCACCCCACACCTCCACTTCATAAAATAAGACACTCAACACTAGCGATTCGAACAATTTCATTCTCCTTCCAAAATCTTCTGCGAACAACTTCTTTCCCAGCTCCCAAACCTGCCTCATCACCACATTTTCCTCTCTCACTCTCTCTTTTATATGATCATCCACTCCCCTATTCCTCCGAAACAGGAAGCCCAGATACACAAACTCTTTCATCTCCTGCACCGTCTTTCCCTTCTACTACCACTCACCTGCCTTATCCCTTTCACCTCCTTTCCTGAACACCATAACCTTGGACTTTTCCGCATTCAGCTCTAACCTATTCTTATCCAGGTATCTTCTCAACCTATTCATCATCTTCTACAAGGCCTCGTCGCTCTTTGCTAGCAGCACTATGTTATCTGCATACGCGAGTGACCATATCCTAAACCATCCTACCCTAACTCCTCCTACCACTCCGGCCGCTAGCTTACTTTCCATATCGGCGATTTGAATCGCAAAAAGGATTGGGCTAAGCGGACACCCTTATTCACCCAGAAACCATCCGAAATTCCCTCCCCTCCTCTCACCCTATCTTTCGCCTCTTCATATACCTTCCTTACCCTCTCGATCAGGCCTCTCTCCACTCCCCTCTCCTCTATCATTTCCACAACCTCCCCCGATCCACCGAAGGGTACGCGCCTTTGAGATCCACAACAAATGCGTGCACTTTCGAACCCTTCTTCGCTAATTCTCTCTCTAACACGTGCTGCATGACGTAAATATTATCGATAGTGCTTCTGCCCTTCCTAAAGCCCGCCTGCGTCATCGGCAATATTCCTTTTGCCTCGACATCCTTCCGCAGCCTATCCGCCAACACCATCGCGTATACTTTGTACGCCGTATTCATTAGCGTAATCCCTCTATAATTTTTCTGCCTATCCCCATCCCCTTTTCTTATACAGTGGCACAATCAACCCCTCCCTCCACCCTCTTGGGAATATCCCCCCCCCTCTATACTTTCTTAACTACACCCTTCAGCCTTTCCCTAACCTCTTATGTGCTAAACAGCCACGCTTCGTTCTCTACCCCGTCCAACCCACGTTCTTATATTCCCCTCATCGGTGAATCTGCGCCCTGAAATGATTCTTTAAAAAATTCCTTCTACTCCTCACTCCCTATCTTCTCGCTTATCCCCACCCTACGTTTCCTAAACTTATTTATTATCTTCCACACGTCCCCTTCTGTCTTAACACTTCTCAACTCCTCTTCCAAATCTTTCTCCTTTTTTTGCTCTTTCTTCTTACACATTAACCTAAACTCCTTCCTCATTTCTACGTACTCCTCCCTTTTCGCAATTCCCTTTTTCCATTTCTTGTACTTCCTTTTCACCTTTCTTTTCATATTTTTACATTCTCTATCCCACCACGGCTTCACCATTCCTTTCTTCTTCTTTCTAAATACCTTCTTTTGCACACGCCCTTACACTTTCTCTTTCAGATCCTCCCATATCTCTTCCAACGAATCCCCTTCAAAGCGTACCTTTCCTAACTGCTCCTGATACTTCTCTATCGCCTCCCTCGTCCAGTTCACCCTCTCCCCTATCGAGACTTTGTCTCATTAGGCTAGCTAATGCCGGGCATGGCATGATACATGCAGGGATGTTTCGTCATCCCTGCCGCATTTCCTGCACTCTGTCGTGGGGTTAATCCCATTTTGTGCATATGATAGTTAAATTGGTTGTGCCCAGTTAGAATGCGGACCACTGTCCTTATATCTTTCTTGGTTAAACCCAGGATATCTCTGGCTCTGTCCATCCTTTAGGTATAACCCAGGATGGATTTCGCCTGAAGGCAACCCTGAATATGTTGCCAGTGTCCATGGTGTTTTGTTAGGATCTAGCTTTTGATGACCATCCCGATGCAGCAAGACGCTAGTCCCAGTACCGGTTCCGGTCCTATGTACTCACTTGCTGCGCCGCATTTTGCCAACTGGTCCGCCTTTTCGTTGCCTTTGATCCCTGTGTGACCAGGGACCCATATGAGAGCCACTTTGTTTCTTTCTGCAAGTTGGTTTAATGCCTTTCTGCATTCCCAAACCAGTTCTGATGTTATGTATGGTTTCCCTATTTGCAGTTAGTGTCGTTTGGCTGTTCGAGCAGATCGTAATCTGTCTGTCAGCAGCGTTTTCCTCTAATAATGTTTCAGCACAGCGAAGAACGGCCAGGACCTCTGCCTGCAAGACAGTAGCATGTCGCCCAAGTGGGGTCCCTATCACCCTCCTCTTGCTTTCAGAGATTCCTGCTCCTGACTCTCTCTCTCCCCTGGAGCCATTTCTATATCGAATTTCCCCTTGGAGGAGCGGGTTACCATTTGTTTTCCACACATCCTTGTTTGGAATGCAGACACGGAAAGTTTTGGTAAAGTTGAAGCGTTTTGTTATTTTATCTTGCCTCATATCTAGAATCGGCCGTGCACTGATGTCACTTGGGAACCTAGTGTGCCTGGTCCCCCATCGTCCCTAAATGCTAGCGTTTGTAGTCTTCGCAGCCTGTCTTGCATTGTTTTAAGTTCCGCCCGTGGCCACCAGACCACATCCGCATGTAGGAGCCTCGGTTTAAGGACAGCAGAATACAACCATGCAAGCATTTTAGGCCCTAGACCACACGTCAACCCAAAGGTTCTCCTGCAATCCAAAAAGTCATGACAAACTTCCTCTATTGGGTCTCCAGGTGCTTTGCCCAGTTTAGTTTGCTATCTAGGATTACTCCCAGTTATTTAACCGAATCTGAAAACGTCAGCTTTCCACCACAGAATACAGGAGCGTCAACTTTCAGCACTTTATAATTTCTCGTAAAAATGACCAGACTGGGCTTTTCCGGATTTACCGAGAGCCCTGAGCTATCGCACCAGAGCATGCTTCCTATCCAGCATACTAGCTGATCTGGCACACCACATCTAAAAGCCTCTCGACAGATGCTTCATGGAGGAGTATTGCTGAAAGCACCCTTTATATCCAAGAAAGTGCCCACAGCATACCCCTTTTGTTCCAACTGCTGCGTCAATTTTGCCACGACAGCATGAAGCGCAGTTTCTACCGAGCAGCCTGCCTGAAAAGCATGCTGCCCTCTATGCAACGGGGAGGCCAAAAGCACCTCATCCCTAATATATTGGTCGAAAATCTTTGGCAGCAGTGTAACCCTCACTCTCAGGTTTGGGAATGAAGGCCACTCTGCCATCCTTCCATGCCGATAGCACGTGTTTAAGGACAATGCTTGCCCTAAATAATTTCGTCAGTGGAGGGACGAGATCCATGCCTTTTTGTAAAAGCGCTGGATAAATGCCATCCGTCCTTGGTGATTTAAAGGGACAGAAGGACCCTACGGCCCATTCCACCTTTTTATAATCAACAAACTGAGCGGAAAAATTCCAGGCGGCCCTCTCCATCTCTTGGCCACAGCTTTCCTCCTCTTGTTCGGTTCGGATTCGCTGAAAATCCGGGGAGTGAACTTCCATCAGGTGATTCAGCATTGCTTCTTCGTCATCGGCAAACTAAATCCTCCAATCCTCCTGTTTAAACTTTCTTATACTTTTATTGTATTCATACCGGGCCGTCTTATAGATGTCCCAGTCTGAAGGCTATTTCGTTCTATTCGCCCTGTTGCACAACATTCTTGTGTTTTTGCGGAGTCTCTCCAGGTAAGTATTCCACCATTCTGCTCCTTTCCGAGACTTAATTGTGCTTGTAGGGCAATTATTCTCATATGATGTAGTCAGAGACCTTCGCAGAAAATCCGCGGCGTGCTCTAACTCATCAATGGTACCATAGCTTGTGAAGAATTCCGCAAGCCTTCCTTTGAGTTCCTCTTTATATGAGTCCCAAAGTGTATTTCTGGGGTTTCTGATCTTTGAAACCGCCGGTTTTCTTGGATTAGGGCGAGCCCTGTCTGCACCACAACCATGCGTCTGGCTAGAACCGCCGAGGCGACTTTGCTGTGGTGCAAATTAATCTGCATCGACCTGCCCTCTATCTTCTCTAGCCTTTTTTCCGTTCTTTCCTTCCACACCCTAATTTTCTCTTTCATCTGTTTCACTTTAACTTCTTTTTCCTTCCTTACCGACACCACCACTCTCTCTAACCCTTCTACTTTCTCCCTCAGCTCTTTCATCTGCATATCATACGAGAACCACCCTTGACCCGCTTGAAAGACCAAAATTCCTGTCCACAACTTCACCTGAATCCTTGTAAACCTAACCTCACTTTCCCTATTTCACCAAACCCTAACTCACCTCTGCGCTAAACATTAATTTTTCTCTCCCGAACTCACCGCACACACCCTTACTCACCTCCTGGGCTCCACACTCATAATCCACTCACACCTTCAACATAAACTCCGTAAAAAAACTCTCACTACCTGTCAGCGAACACGTTCTCACTACCGCCACCAACATGCAAGTCCAGTTCAATTGATAATACATTAAATTCTTTGGAATCAATTTCAAATATTTGAAATTGTGAAAAAAAACTGAAATAAATAATAGGTAACTAATAGTTTTGAAATATATACATATGTGACGCGATCTGAAGAAAGACCCCTAAGCGGCCAAAAATCGATTCTCTGATTTGAAATGTTTTACATAGATTCGAAGTTGCTCTTTAAGATGGTGTAATTAAAAAAATTCCATCATTAATAATTTATTCAGTACAAGCGTGTAAACATTGTCGTTCGGGAAAGCACTCGAGACTTCTCTCTCGACACACACACATGCCCGAATGCCCAGACTGTGAGCCATACCAGCGATCGTGAACTCACACACACAATAGACCTCTACAAGTGTGTGCGATGGAAAGAGAGAGAAATATCGGAAGAGTCCTATCGGCCCGTCGCCACTTCTCCTGCTTCTTCTCTAAAATTTACGTTTGGCCGCTTAGGGGTTATTTATATAAATATATTTCATATATATATATATATATATATATATATATATATACATATGACTTTGAACTTAATATTTGTCTTTAATTTTCGTTTTCAGCCAATAAGTTTTTTGTTTTTTCATTACCTCAAATAATTGCCATAAAGAAGAAGCTTTTAACATTTTTGACTTCTAAGAATTCTTTATTTTGTTTATACTCTCTCCCTTCTACGGGTCGGAAAGTCTTTGCATAACAATTACATATATTCTTACAAACAATCCTTATATACTATCTTACCGCCTATTTGCTACATGTAATCTTATTTACTATTCTTACATCTAAGTGCTTGCGACCTTGCCCTGCGCTTCCATTTCTACTTACCATTATCAATCTCAATTGGATTCTATTCCACAACACTACTTTCTAATTCTCCTTTAGGAGTCGTTTTTTATCTTTTTTTCTACCCTGTGCCCCAGCTTTCTCACTCTCTCTCATATTTTCCAGTTTCTTCATCCATTCTTCCCCCTTACCATTTCCATTCAAAATCCACTTCATTTTCTCTTCCACGCTTTACCACCCCCCTGCGTCATATGTACACCTCTCTAGGACATGCAACCATGTTCCCTGCTCATACCTACACACTCTACACATATTCTCTTCTTCATTCATCCAGTACCTGCATGCTCTTACACCCTCTTCCATTCTGAATCTCACCACCACTCTATTCCATTTGCTCTCTTTTTTAATCTTTCTCACGTACTCTGATTCCTCCTGCATCTTATCCATTCGATACCAGCTGTTGTACCTTCACTCCACGATTTTCTTTCATCTTTCCTCTCCTTGCCTTGCCAACATCTCTTCCTCTATTTCCTGACACTCTCTACCCCTCACTTGCATACCACATTCATATCTGTCCTCTTCCCATTTCGAACGTCCCATGTTACCTCTCCTCTCTTTATCTATAACCTGCCGTGCACACGCTTGTGCAATTCTGCTTCCCTCTCCCCTTTTTAGTTTCTCTTCAAAATTCCAGGCTCTTTTCAGTTGCCTGACAATCATTTTTTCTCGTCCTATTTCTTCGCTCAGCATATAACCTGGACATCTCCAACTCACCCCCATGACCCATCTAAAAAATCTCTCTTGCAGACTTTCCACTCACTTATGCTCTTTCCAACCCCTAATTTCCACTCCATAGCTTAACACTGACCATACTAGCAAATTGAACATCCACACTCTCATCCTCCAGTCGTCCTTGAACCTTCTTTTACCTATACCCCATACTTGTCCCATCACTTTACTCGCGCATTCTAATCTCTTTCCCACCTGCAGCTCGCTTCCTCCTCTCGTTTCAAACAAAAATCCTATGTAGCAAAACTCCTCAACCAACTCTACCACCACGCTATTAATCTTCCATTCATATTCTACTCTATGCATTTTTACTTCTGAAACACATAATATTAGTCTTATTCACGTTCACTGTTAGACCCTTCAATCTCACGTACTCTTCGAACACTCTCATCATCAGATACATTCCTCTTTCATCATCCGCTACTAGCACTACTTCATCTGCATATGCTAGTGAATATACTTTGCCTGTTCCTAATGTTGTCCCTCCTTTCCATTTCCTCACCACCTTCTCCTGTAAGTCTGCCAGAAGACTATCTATCTTCACCCTTATCATAGTTTCCACAAATATTTCCTTTACCCTCTCTATTAAACGTTCGTCCACTCCTCTTTCTTTCATGGCGTCCATAATACCCTCTTGTTAATTGAGTCATATACTGCCTTAAAATCTACAAACAGTGCGACTAATTTCCCATTCTTACGACATAGGTTTCTATTGACTAAATAGTTAAGCTTGTAGATGTTGTCTTCTTCTCTCCACACCTTGTTGCAAATCCTCTACATCTCTTCTTTCACACCTAGCCATCCGTATTTCAGTGCTTCAGTTTCCAAGCCGTCCTGCCCTGTGGCCTTGTTTCTTTTCAGCCTTGCAATCACCTCGTTTACTTCTTCTCTACTAATGTCGTTTACGCTGTCCTCATCCCCCACTACTGTTTTTCTTCCTTCTCCCTTCACCCTATTTTCCACACGCCTAATAGATCCTTGACATACTTCGTCCTCTCTTTCGTCTCGATTTCTTTATGTATGCCCTTCCTTCCCCCTTTTTCCCTGTTTATCACTTCCCACTCTCTCTCTTCCTTTACCGCTTTCTCTACCTCTTCCATTTCCCCTTTTCTTCATCGTTTTACATTCTCCTTCATCCTATATTTACTTTCCCTGCATACACCATCCCATTAGCCTCTCCTAACCCCCTCTCCTTCTTCTCTCGGTCGCACCTCTTCCCTTACCTTATCAATCACTCCCTCAAGTTTTTCTAGCAGCGTGTCTACTCCTTCCTCTTCCATACTCCATATATCCTCGTTTTCTATTTTTTCTATAAATTCTTGTAACTTTTTTTCACCCACTTTCATTACGGTGTCTCCTATACCCGTGTACGTAAATTCCCCTTCATCTTCCCCTCTGGTATTGCCATTACAAATAAACCATCCCGCCTCCCCAAACAATTCCAGTAGCCTCCTACCCTCCCGATCCCCCTAGTCCAGGCATTCAGGTTCCCGCTATCAGCATCAACCCAGTCTCCTTTTTCTCTGTCCACTTCCTTATTGTGTTCCATCCTCCTTCTTCTCCTCTTCTCCTGTACACACGTACAACATCCACAACCACTTTTTCTACTTTTATTCTTTTCATCATTGTTCCATCCTCTTCTTCTATATACTCTCCCATTTCTTCCTCTACGATTACTTCTCTACTTACTCCTGACACCATGCCTCCCATTCCTCTCCCTGTCACGTGATCCTTTCTCGCTACTTCCATCTTCCACACATATGCTTTCGGAAATAATCTTTCTATGCCCTTCCAATCTTGCTCATCCGCCCAAGTTTCGCTCATCATTATTACGTCCCATTTTGCCAATTCCCCCAGAAACCCTTGTCCTTGTTTTTTTAATCCTGAGACATTCCAGAACGCCATTTTCACGTGTCTATCTTCTCCTCCCGCTCCCCCCGTCCTTGTTTTTGGCCTCAATTCTTCTTTTTGTTCGGCCCAGATCCTCATCTCTCTGCTTACCCAAATTCTATCTCCCACTATTATCACCATGCTACCTTTCCTTCTTTCCGCCCATGCCCTCCGCTCAATCAGCTATTTTCTTCTCCTTTCCTGCCAGATCAGATCCTTTTCTATTGTCTCTATTCTTCCTTTCAACAACTTATTTTTGCCCATTATTTCAAACCTATCCTCCTCACACCCTGATGTCACCAGAAACATGCCTTCCCTCCCTTCCTTCCTCCTACTCTCTTTACCCCTTCCACCATCACTTGTGCTCCTATATCTCTCATCAGATTCTTAACCTCTTCCTCTCCCGTTTCACTGTTCACTTCCAGTCCCTAGATTATTACATTCTTTTTCCTCTTTGATCTTTGCTCTCCTTCGTCTTTCGATCTGTGTCAATCTACTACGTAGCCTCGCATTCTCTACAAGTAAGCTCACACCACCTTCTGTTGGCCCCCCCCCCCCCTACGGAACGGGGTTTCTATAGTAAGTGTATGTAAGTTTAATATTGGCGTAACGCTCGAAGAGACTCCCCCTCCCTCCTGAAGCCGTTACATATTTTTTAAACGGCCCCTTACTTTCATCTCCCTTTTCCTATTTTCATCATATTCTCTCTGCTGATTTTCTAATCTTTTCATTTTTTCTTAAACATTGCTTGAATCTTCATCAGCAAGTTCCCCTCAACCTTCTCTATTTCCGGAGCTTTTCTTTTTATCCTTTTTATCCTTTTCTTACTATTTTTACCCAACTCTAAATTTTCATTCTCCTCTTCCCTTTTCCTTTGATGATTTTTCCCCTCCACTAACCATTCCCTCGCTGTTTGTCGCACTCATCCATTTTCGCTATTCGTGAAGAAACCTGACCGATCCCACACTATGCGAGCGCTGTGCAGCTCTGTTGAGTTTTTGTAAGTCCGTGGGTCTACCTCGTCTATTACCCGACCCCCGACCTGCTGCGGTAGCCACGGTTCCCTCACTCCTAACCGGCGTCTCGTATCGCTCTTCACCACTACTTTCACAGCTTGTCTCGACGCCCACCTTATCCCCACTCACTTTAACTTCTCGCATGTTCTCTCTCGACCCGTTATTCTAGCTTGCAACGCTCATATGCCGCCCTCTGCCTGAACACCGTGTTCCAGGCATCCTACTTTATTTTTGACTTCTAATATTAGTTCCAATAAAAATAATTAAATGGCTAAAATCTATTACAATTACAATTTTTCAATTTCAAGAAGTGGAGCCTTAAACTTCTTAGTTTATTATATAAAAAGCCAAAATGGTTTCAAGTATTACAAAAGTTTTATGAACTTCTCCTTTTTAAATCTTTCAAAACTGACAATTCAAAAATCTTAAATCTTACTTGTCGGTCAGCTTTCAGCTTGAAACTTTGAACATTAAATTATTTCAAACTGGAATCGTTCAATGCTAAACAACTTTAAACTGAAAGCATATAACGAAGCATTGAAAATGGTTTGGTTTAATTTTTAAATCTTTCAAAATTGTATAGTTTAAAAATAATTATATGTTACATTTTTACTTGCTACCTGAAATAATTATATGTTATATTCTTAATTGCTACCTGAAACAGTACAAAAAAATCTACGACTGTTACACATATAGAATAAATTTCAAGCATTTAAAAATGCTGGTACATTAGTACCACATTGTAGGCTCAATATTTTTAACTCAAAGCTTGAATAAATCAATTTTCTTATATTAATTTTTGTCGAAAGGAAATGGCATAGGCTATATAGTTTTTAAAATTAAAAATTCACAGCTTTCAAACTCTAAAAATTAAACTCCAAATTAATCTGTGAAGAAAAAAAATTGCCTTAAAAAACCATTCGAGAACTAGGCATTCAAAGTTTAATTATTTTAAATTTCCTATCTGATAATATTTTTTAAGTAAATAAACTATACAATTTAAAATTAGAATCATAGTAATCTTGTTTTATATTTTTATATTATTAAATTGCAATGCAATGTTTCCCTTGCGCTATAGCGCGCGTATTATGTTGCCAGTTAATAATAATCTACAAGTTTACCCATCTAATGCATTCTGTTCGCAACTAATACATTCTGTTCGCATAATGAAGTTGGTTCGTAATGATACTTTTGTTTCTTCCTTATTTTATTTTGAGATTGGTGTTCTATCAGAAAGTGGCACTTGAGGTTCTGGATCGAGAAACTTGCCCAGCGCTCGAGATCGGGTAAAAGTTTTTTCCAAACGTCTCGGTGGACGGAAATTTTAAAATTGACAAAATTATTTCTTTTAAATATAGGCTTGTAGAGAATGACGAGGCGGATTTTTTTTTATTTTCTGTTCTTTTTTCATCGGATGATTATTTTTAATAATAGGCATGAAGAAATGAAAAAAATTTGTCCCCAAATTTGATGTCCTCTAAATTATATTCATGGTTATAAATTATATTTATAACCAAGAATCATATTTGGAAAACATCCATGATTCTTTCTTTGTGTGTCTAAAAGGAAAGTTTGCTGGAATTTGTGAAATTTGTGGTCCGATGCGTACTCAGTCTCTCAGTGGAACAAGGTACTTTCTACCTTTATCGAAGATTCTAGGCTACTCTAGAAAAAGAGTATTGTTCGAAATAATTTGATCAGTCGACGACAAGGTTACCTGCGATCACTTAAAACCACCTTCTGTGGTGGACCAACGGAATCTCCAGGGTGGGTCTTCTACGCCTGACCAATTTTTTGTTTAGGGTGGTGAAACAAAAGACCGTAACACTTACTGAAATAAAAATAACTGTTTATTATTCATCAGAACAAACGTCGTCTCCGATTATCAAAGTCGTCGGTGCGGATTGGCGTACCAATCACAGACGTCTTTTCGGACTAACGTCCCATGGCGCAAAACGAATCTGTTTCGGTGGAGAACGAAGTTTTTAAATACGTGTACGGTGCGGAGAGATGTGATTATGTTTCGACATCTGAGGTTAAGACTGTCTCGCTGCATAGGTCACGGAGCAAGGGGAGTGCATATCTTTACTTACTAACGGTCCGAAGCTAAATGAATTACCAGCGAGTCGCTCATCGAGTCGGTGGCGTTCGACTCTGTACTATTTCATAGTACGTATTGTCGCCACTAGTGGCGTCGTTGAAAAGCAGCAAAATTTTAAATACCTATTGTGTACTATGACGAATCGTCAAGAAAATAATGTAGTAAAATAGTCCATGATGTTTGCTAAAAAAACCCAAAGAGTTTTTTAGCGGACGTCAATTCCTTTCGACATAAAACTAGTACCACTTTATTGAAAATTTAGATACTACGAATGATAACTTCTTGATAATTACCCTAGCCCAGGCCTCCTCGATAAGACATTGCACTTCCATGTCATATGTATGCCAATCGTCAGTATCTCCTGCCCATTCCCATTTTGCACCTTTTCCTGCTGGTGAGCCAGGAAGGTAGAATTTCCGCCTGACTTGATGGGTATCATTACCTTCTTCGCTGCATTGCGTTTTTGTTCTTAAATTTATGTAATATCTGAAAGGAAATTAATTATAACTTGCAGTTAGTAATGAAATATAATTAAGAATAGACTTTACAGGACATTTAAGGTATTGTTTGAACTGATATTAAATTTATGACCAAATAATAATCGGAAGAGGTGGACATTTCCTTCGGTACAAGGGTCTCTGTTAAACAAAAAATTAACCTATTCATAGTTACCTATGAATTGTAAAACTACATCCTGTATCAATTTTAAAGCTTTATCCATAAAAAAAATTTAATTAAAGGTCGCTGGATCCAAATATAATAATAGAATTAAAAGAATTAAGAGTAGTGTAAGAGATGACGCTTTTCACTGAAAGTTTAACAGAGGGCAAAGGATTTGACCTCGGTAAACGAATCATAAACGAGAGGCCGTTTTTGGCAAGTTATTAGGTAACAATTCTGCAACTATTTTTATTATTATTGAAAATATACGAATCACTAATGTGGACCTTTCCGGGGGCAGTCGCGAGGTAAAGGGGATTATTCGCCCCTTCAAGGATGTGCACACAAATGGGAAAAATAAGTCATAAAATAACGGCTGAATTTTTTTGAGGTGATTGTCGGAATAGTTGAAGCCTCGGCAGAAAAAACGTTGGATCAATACAAGTTTTATATCCACGGAGTTCTATAGAGTTAATCTTTTTTTCAAACTATTTTTCAAAATGCACGCTTCTAAATCTAACTCACAACTGGAACTTTTCAGCAGGGATACAAAAAGAAAATCGACGGCTCCACTGCAGAGTGCAGTGAAGCAGTTTAAAATGTTTTTGAAATTCAGAAATACAGTACAAAATAACGAAAGCAGTATTTATAAATTGCTTAAGATTTTACCTCAACACTGTTAACAAACATTTGCCCATAAACATGTTATTAATAAACATGTTACAATTAAACAATGACTTTTCCCCATGGATGAGAAAGCTTTTTTATTTAAATATTTGCACATTTATAAACGTTTCATATATTTAATATGCTTTTTCCAACAATTTGTAGGTTATGCCATTCTATTATCCAATATACCAAAATTCACAAAAATACAGTAGAAAATAAATGAAAACGGAATTATAAGATTATTGAGATTTATGTTTTAATTATTAAAAAACATTATAAGCACTTCACACGTGGAACGAACATTAACCACAAATTCACAAAGCAAAACGTGATCAAGTGGTAATTATAACCCACAGGGTGGTCAACTCATGTGTCGATCATATAATTTGAAAGATTTAGTGTCAGGGTTATAAAGATACACATATGAAACATTAATTATTGAAAAGGTTGTAAAATTTAATTTTTAAATATAATGTAGTATACTGAAAACTTTCTCATATTTCACACTGCTTTAATTCATTATTTCGTACATGTATGTTTGCAGCCCTCCTTCTAAATTTCTCGACTCAAGTTGGAGCATTCTAGCTCTGGAATTGAAAGAATACCCAATTCCGTTTCTTATATTCTCATCCTTGATGGTATTATATTTGTGTAAAATTTACCCCCCCCCCCCCCTCCGCCACCACCACTTTTTTTTCAAATGTCCACCTTTTGAGACCCTCTGAACCCGAAAAAGAAGTTTTTACGAATGTAATGTGTCTGTGAGCATGCTAACTTTTGAAAGAATTAATCTATTAGATTGGCCTTTAGTACACTATTTTGGTGTCCGAAACTGAAGTTCAAGTTCGTTAGCCAGCTATTTTAGATAAAAATTCAAAAAGTTATTGCATTTTCAAAAATTTTGAGACCACTTTTTTAAAGATTTGAAAATTCTATGTACGGCTATTCGTAGTAATCGGAAAGTCGAACAATTTATCCTTACGACTTTTTTCGATAAAAAGAAAATTATCAGAGTTATAGCATTTGCAAAATTAAAAACAAAAAGAAAATTAAAATTTCAAGCCAAGCAACGCATGATATGAAAAAAAGTCAAGAAAAGAAAAAGGTTACTTCTTGAAAGCCCTACAAGATTATCATAACAATTTGTTTAACTTTCGTGAACAATCGAAAATTCAAATTTGTTGACCAACGTTTCTGATTTTAACTACAAAAGAACTAAAAATAACAAATTCCATTTTGCGGTCAAACTATGGAAGATACGAAAAAAGATAAATAGACAAAAATTGTGCACTTACAAAAGATCTACAAATTTTGTATTGATCACTTTTTGATAGCACGCGTAGTTTAGGTTTTAATCGTAAAAAATAACATTAAGAAAATGTGGAAAAACGACACAAGCTGCGAAAAATAAATTAATAGACGAAAGTTGTTCACCCAAAAAAGGGATACAAATTTATTATTAATAACTTTTTGATAGGACGCGTAGTTTTTGTTTTATTCGTAAAAAACAAGATTAAAATTTTAAGTTTAAGCGTGCCTAGGGCGCACGTCAATTGAATCTCGCGCTTCGCGCTCGATGGTACATACATTTACCTCGCGCCACGCGCTGTTCTTTGTAATTCCTCCACATTTGTGCACAGACCTTTTGAAATTAAAGATCAAAGCATCGACAACTGCCATTTGGTGATTGTGAATTCTTTTTTTTTTAAGCTCCTTCGGCTTTAATGAACACAATCTCATCAGTCATCACGTATTACGTGCTTCGCACTCGATTTTGTCTGTTAAGGTAGTCTGGGACTGCCAGAAATGAAGTACAAATTTTTATTTTCATGGTTACTTTAATATTTGTTCCTTATTTTACACTAATTGTTATTGACAGCTACCCTAAAAAATGCATCATTTCAATAAATGTATATTAGTACAATTCATAATATGCATTGATATTGAAACAGATGTATTTACATTGCTTTTCTCATATAATTGAAAAAAGTGCGCATCCTAAAAAAAACAATTTGTTTAATTAACATTTTATTGCAGCCTATGTTGTTTTTTCAAAAACTTAATTTGTTTCTTTTCAATGTTTCTTTTTACGAATTAAACAAAAAATACGCATTCTATAACAAAATAATTAATAACAAATCTGTATACCTTTTTGAGGCGAACAACTTTCGATTATTAATTTTTTTCGTACCATGTGTTGTTTTTCCAAAAATTTAATTCTTTTATTGATAATGTTATTTTTTATGAATAAAACAAAAACTACGCGTCCTATAAAAAAATGGTTAATGATAAATTTGTAGTTCTTTTGGGTAAACAACTTTTGTCAATTAATTTTTTTCGAATCTTGTGTCGTTTTGCCAAAGTTTTTTATTCTATTTTTTACGATTAAAACAAAAACTACGCGTCTCATCAAAAAAAGATTAATAACAAACTTGTAGCTCTTTTTGGTGTGAACAATTTTTGTCAATTCATTTTTTTTTCGCAGCTTGTGTCATTTGTCCAAAAATTTAATTTTTTATCATCAATGTTTTTTTTTTTTTACGATTACAACAAAAACGACGTGTCCTATCAAAAAATGAATTATAACAAATTTGTAGATGGATCGCAGGTTTGGTGTGGGAGCTGTATGGAAGTCAGTGGTGACGGGTAGTGTTTTTTCGTGATTAAGTGAGAAATTCTTACGTGAATAAGCAACGGTGTATCCGTAGGGGAGCGTATGGTAGGTGAGTAGGTTTTGAATAAATATTTAGCGACAGAGGGTAAATTCAACAAGCAAAAAGTAGCCAAAAGAGAAAAGTGAGGTGAGGACAGGCTATACGAGTGCGGTGGTTTGCTGAGTGGTTTGACGGTGGTGCAAGAGGGAGGTTGGGGGGGGGGCAACGTAGAGTTGGAAGGTTTAGAGTACAAAGGGTAAATGTTGTTAAGAAGAGCAAGGTGTTGTTTTGAAAACGAAAAAGATAAAATTATTTTTTCTCGGTCGGGAAGGAGCAGGGGACGGGGGAAGCAGGCTTGCGCGGTGGTAGTGGAATAGTGGAACAGGGGCGACACGGGTGCAGACGGATGGAAACTGATGGGCGGGAGAAATTTACCGACCGCATGGGAGGGATATTCGAACGCAACAGAAAGGGAAATACAGTTTGACAGTGACCCGGAGATAGATGATAGGTATTTTACTCCGCAGAAGGTAGAACAAGCGAAAGGCGACAATAAAAGGAGTCGGGGTAGGCTGAAAGGGGAAAAATTGGAGTTATAAGAAAAGGTGCGACAGAAAGGGAGATCAAATAGCGAGGGGAACGCAAACATTTTAAAAGAGTGGATAAAGAGGAAAAAAGATTTGGACGACAGTATGGGAAAACTATTGAGCAAAGTCCCTTAAAAGAAGAGTACAATGGTGTTATGATCGCCAGAAAGAAAAAGTAAGTCGAAGGGGGGAGGGGGGAGGAGTAAACAAGAGGAAGAAGGTAACCCTGAGGAAGAAAATAGCGTGTTCGAAGGGGAGAGAAAGTCAGATAAGGTGACATGGGAACTGAAACAAGTGCAGGGTAGGATCGTAAAATTAGATCGTTATCTAGAGGATGTAAGAAAGGAAGGGGAAGAGAGAAAAGTTAAGTTGCGGAATCAGTTTGGAGAAGGGTAGAAGAGGGATGAAGAAAAATTAAAGGAAATCGAGAAGCGGCAATGAGAATGGAGGAAATAGTAGGGAACAAATTAGCAGAGATAAGAGAGGAGGGAGAAGAAAAGTGTATGCAAAATAAAATTAAAGGTATGGAAATGTGTCGGAAACAGCAGGAAAAGAAGGCGGGGAAAATAACATCGTAGTTAGAGGGGTGACAGTACGCAAAGGGGAAGAAAGAAGGGAATTAGAGGAATCCTTTGAGTAAAAGCTAGGGGTGGAGAGTAAGCCGAAGCGGGTAATCTCAGTGGGATCAGCAGGAAAGGATATGGTAGTAGCGGAGAGAGACACATGGAAAGATAAGAAAGCAATAATGAAAAATAAGGCAGGATTAAAGGGGTCAAAAGTATTTATGGTCAAAGAAAGCTAAGAAAAATAGCGAGGAAAGAAAGAGAGGAAGGGGAGGAGGTAAATATAGAGTATAAGAAGATTAGCACTGAGGAAAAGGGGTTAGTTTAAGATGACTGGAAAGCAGGTTTGGTAGAGGAAGAGAGTTTTCGGAGAAGAGAGGACAAGTCCTATGCTCAGGAAAGAGAAGAATAGAAAAGACACTTTGCGAGTTTTGTTCTGGAACCTGGCCGGAATCAAAAAGAAAGATAAGGAATTCTGGATATAAATGTGGATAGAAGAAAAAGAGTGGGAGTCAAAAAATTTGAATTTTCGATTTTTCACAAAAATTCAAAAAGTTGTTATGATAATCTCGTGGGGCTTTCAAAAAGCAAAGTTTTTCTTTGCTTGACTTTTTTTCATATCGTACATCATACGTATTTTTGAAACTTGAAAAAAAATTGTCTAACAAATTTTGAAAATGCTATAACTTTTTGAATTTTTATCCAAAATAGCTGGCTAACGAACTTGGCCTTCAGTTTGCAGCACCAAAATAGTGTACCAAAGGCCAATCTAATAGATTAATTCTTTCAAACGTTGTCGTTCTCACAGACTGACATACATACATACAGATACAGACACATTCGTAAAAACCTGTTTTTCGGATTCAGAGGGTCTCAAAACGTAGATATTTGACAAAAACTGGAGGGGAGGGGTCAAATTTTACACAAATCTAATACATACACTGATGAGAAAGTAAAAATAACATTTTTGTAACGCACGAAGAGAAGCCTCGGTGGCTCAGACGATAGCGCGTCAGACTTCCATGCAGGAGGTCTGGGGTTCGATCCCTGAGCCGGGTACCAATGGAAATTTTTCTATGCACTTCTACCGGGGCTTCGGTGGTTCGGAACCCATCTTAAACTGTAGATCCCCTCAGAAAAAGCTGGTGCCTTACCAAGGATAAATGGGCTCTTTCGAGGGCCTAACCTTGGGGGTCGCAGCCGATTTTTAGAAGACTCGAAAATGAATCAGTGATCTTCTTGCGTAGAGGCAGGCCCTCTCGAGGGACCACCGCTCGGTGATCGCTGGATATCTTCGAGTAATGAACACACACACACATACACTTACATAACACACCAGGACAGTGCTTCGAATCTGTGCACCTAACTGATGGCCTCAAAAGGATCGCTCCATCCACCCTAGTTTGGGCGTATCCCCTTTCTGCGGCCTGCTAAGGGACGTCATTTACTGTGCGATAAGTATGCCTGGCACCTGAGAGGTATAATCTCAGAACGTTGGTAACAACGAAACCCACCGAGATCCAAAAACACTCGGCGAAGGATGGCCGGATTCGGAGTACTGCCTTGAGAATAAACACGGGTATGGCACAATAGGCTTTATAGCTTGAGCGCCACGGGTGGGACCCCCACCTGCCTACATTACAACTAACTAACGCACGCACGAAATGTTCGCTTTTCGAAGCATGTATTGCGTGCGGGAAGTGACCAACTACAAAACCATGGTAAAATAGTATATTGCGTATCAAGTGGGAGGCGACGGTCTTTTCGTGACGAGTGCAATGTTTTTAGGACGAGTCGTAAGTGAGGGCACCGAAGGTGCCCCAAACCGAAGACGAGTTCAAAAACAGCGCACGAGACACGAAAAGGGTCACCCACGAGACACGCACGATACTTTTTCCAACAAGATCATGAAAAGGCAGAAAGTTCCGTCAATAAGAAAATATTAATCCTGATATAAGGGGGGGGGGGGGGGGGGGATAAAGTCTAGAGGGTAAAAAAAGTGTTTTTTCAACAATTTTTTCTGAAGCAACGGTAAAAGTTATTCATTTAAAGACTTTTGTACATTTAGAGAATATTTCAAGAAATTTTGGTAAAAAATATAAAAAATTGAGCCCTTGCTAAGAGATTTTCCGTGACGCCTTTGGAAAAAGATGCTTTGTGGTGCAATAAAAAAAAAAGATTTCGATAAATTAAATGAATGCCTATAACACAACGGTCTGTTGAAATTTTTTTTTTATGGTTTTGGCGGTCAAAAAACTTAAAAATTCGATTTTTTGCCTAAAAAATCCGCCATTTTGTTTCTGTAAAATCACAACAAAAAAATCGATCAACAAGACCGTTGTGTTCTTGCGATATATCTGTGAAAAGTGTATAACAAATTTGGTGAAGATCGGTGCAATAGCTTTTAAGAGAGATTGTGCACCGACTTCAAAAATGTAGCCACGCTCCGGGATCATGCCCAATTATGTGCCTCTTTGATATTTTGTAGTTTAGGACCCTCTGATAATGTATATATGATAATGATAATATAATGATACAATAAAAAAATGATATAATGATAATTTATATGTCTGAAGGTCGAGAGAAGAATACTTTTTCGTTTGTGCTGTGCCGAAGTTGCTTTTTGAGAATACTAAAGGAGACGTCGACACTCGAGGACTGTTTGGCGTCACGCTCATGGATCATGCTCAACTCTGTGCCTCATTGATATTTTTTAGTTTAGGACCCCCTGATCGATAATATACGTGTCTGAGGGTCGAAAGAAGAATACTTTTTCATTGGTGTTGCGTCCAATGCCGCTTTTCGTGTATACTAAAGGAGACATACCGACACTCGAGCATGGTTTGGCGCCACGCTCAGGGATCATGTCCAATTCTGTGCCTCTTTGATATTTCGTAGTTTAGGACCCTCTGATCGATAATGTATATGTCTGAAGATCATATTTCGGTAATCAAGCAGGCAAGCTACGAGTCTAGCAGTTGCTACAGTCAGACCATTAATGATGCTAAGATTTGTTCCTCAAAATGTAGGGCTTGATACGATAACGAGAGAGGATTATATAGCAAGACATGTGGCTGAATTCGCTAACGAATTATACAATCCAGAGCCTCATATCCGCAGAATAATTGCATATATCGACGGCACTTACAGTTACATCCATAAAAGTAGCAACTTCCGCAATCTGCGACAGTCCTACTGCATTCACAAGGGCATGCACAATGATGCTGCGATGCTTAACAACGAATTTCAAAGGAACGTTGACTGAATGAGAGAGTGGTTCCTAGAAGAGTCGATCTTCGTTGTTGATAGAGGCTATCAAGATGCTACATCTTTATTAGAGCATCTCGGAATTTCGTGGAAAATGCCGGCACTTCCCCAACCTGAACTGCGTCAATTCCATACAGAGGAAGCGAACGAATCACGTTTGATAACGAAGACTAGATGGATAGTGGAGGCCAGAAATGGCCACATCAAAACCATCTTCATGTTGTTCGATCACACGATTCTAGTGCAGCATGCCGCCAACCTCGGTGACTTCTATCGTATCGCTAGAGGTCTAATTAATAGGTGCTCTTCGCCTATTGAAATGGCAGGAGCTAATCCTGTATTGGCTAGAAAATTGTTAGCTAGAGCGCGTGAAGTAAACGTTGTCCAAGCACTAATAGGAGTGGAAAATCTTCAGGCTAGAGGTGGTGAACGATGTGTTAAGCTGAATGCTCAACACGTGCATAACTTTCCACGCCTGACATGAGCCTTCCTTCGAGATTTCACAGTCGGTGTGTATCACGTCAAGTTAGCTCCTTCGTACATTCAGGATAAGATACAGAGGGAAGACGAAGAAAAGATTCAGTTGGAAGTCATGAACGAGCAACATCGCGACATCATACCAGAGCCGGGACTGATGAAAGTTCGAGTTTATTTATGATTCAGAAACGGAACTCGGCACCAACTTTGGATTACTTACGTACGGACAGATGAAGATGAGCCTTACTGTGATGAAGATTCAATCCTAGGGTATTATTGCACCTGCAAAGCGGGGGCTCGTAGTCTGGAAACTTGTGCACACGTGGCTATCGTATTGTTGTACATGAGATATGCACGACATGAACATAATATACGCTATCCCTCCACTCTACTCAATCACACGATACTTGACGCTGCCAACAGACCACAACAAAGAATTCCTAATCCAGAATAACTGCAGTGAGCGTGAGTATCGCAGAATGCCCACTCAGCGTTTGGCGAGACGATATTTGACGCAGGACAGATTAGAATCTGTTACTTGTACAGCCTTTGGTCATGAACCATTTTGATGGAGGAGGGGGGGGGGGTCCTAAAGTACGAAATATCAAAGAGCTACAAAGTTGGGCATGATCTCTGAGCGTGACGCCAAAAAGTCCGCTGGTGTCTATTTGCATACATGAAAAGAGACTTTGGACGTAGCACCAAAGAAAAAGTATTCTGTTCTCGAATTTCAGACACGTATATTATCCATCTGG
The DNA here is from genome assembly GCA_932195095.1 of Andricus curvator. NCBI lineage: Eukaryota > Metazoa > Arthropoda > Insecta > Hymenoptera > Cynipidae > Andricus > Andricus curvator. The sequence continues at coordinate 30,699 of CAKNYM010048382.1, read as the reverse complement.
GGGTCCTAAGCTACAAAAAATCAATGAGGCACAAAGTTGGGCATGATGCCTGAGCGTGGCGCGAAACCGTCCTCGAGTGTCGGCATGTCTCCTTTAGTATGCACGAAAAGCGGCTATGGACGTGGCACCAACGAAAAAGTATCCTTCTCTCGACCTTCAGACACGTATATTATCGAACAGGGGGTCCTAATGTACAAAATATCAGTGAGGCACCGCGGTGGGCATGATCCCTGATCGTGACGTCAAACAGTCCACCAGTGTTCGTATATCTCTTTTAGAATGCAAGCAAAGCGACTTTGGACGCCACACCAACGAAAAAGTATTCTTCTCTCGACCTTCAGACACGTATATTATCGATCAGGGGGTCCTAAAGTACAAAATATCAATGTGGCACCGAGTTGGACATGATCCTCAAGCGTGGCGCCAAACAGTCCACGAGTTTCGGTACGTCTACTCTAGCGTGCACGAAAAGCGACCTTTGATGCGATACGATCGAAAAACTGTCAATTTTTAGACTTTTTGGCGGGGATCTCAAGATCTACAACATATCCAAAATTCAGAAAAATCCACCGAGACCTTTTTTCAATGTATTTGGTGCGGGGTCCTTTCCGATAATTTATCAATTTTCCATAAATTTCCGGAAATTTTGGAAATTTAGCAATTTTTCATCAATATCCGGAAATGTTTGGATTTCTTCCAAAAAGCTTTGGATAACTTGAATTTCTGCAAATTTTCGGTAATTTACAAATTACGGAAAATTTCCAGAAATTTGCATTCTGTTTCGCAAATCGAAAATTTCCTGCATTTGCTACAAAAAATATCGTGTGCAACAGGTGCTGAAAGTAGACAGTTGCAACTCTTGTGAAGTTTATAGTACTTGCCATCAATTCATCTTCGGCTCGTCTTCGACTCGTTTTGGACAAACGACACAAGATACGAAAAAAGATGAATAGATCAAAATTAGGCACTCAAAAAAATATACACAAATTTTTTAATGATCACTTTTTGATAGGATGCGTAGTTTTTGTTTTATTCGTAAAAAACAGAATTAAAAAATAAAAATAAAAATTTTTGGACAAACGACACAAGTTACAAAAAAAGATGAATAGACACAAGTTACAAAAAAATATGAATAGACAAAAGTTGTACACCCGAAAAAGATCTCCAAATTTATTAGTAATCACTTTTTGATAGGACCAGGGTGTCTACCCAAATCCTGGAAAAAAATTCCCTGACAATCCCAGGTTTTTTCCAGGTATCTCAAGATTTTTCCAGGTTTTTTTCATAGTACGAAGCCATTAAAATATTTCGCATTTTTAAAACGATAAATTATATCACAATATATTTTTAAATACAAAAGTAACATCAATTAATTAAATAATTAAATAATACTAAAAACATACTTATTCATTTCCCGAATTTTTCCCTAAAGTTCATGGCTTTGAATAATAATTCAAATAAATTTTTGTTATATCTTCTTATACTTAAAATTCAGTACATATTTAGGTAAAATTAATGTGGGTACTATATTAAATTCGATTTAAACCGCTTCAAATTCCTAATTTTGAAAGTAAAAATAATGCGTTTTAACACGATATATGGGTTTTTAACCAAATAGTTGAATTTTGAACTAAAAAAGACCAGTTTTGTACCAAAAATTAAATAATTTAATTTTCCTTAAAAAAAATTAATTAACCACAAAAAAATTTCAACCAAAGTGATGAATTGTCAACTAAAACTAGGAATCTTCAACTGAAATAGATGATTTTAAAACTAAAATAATGAATATTTAACTGGAATACTTGAATTTTCAACCAAAAATATTAATTTCATACCAAAAAAACACGATTTTTCAAGAAAATACATGAATTCTCAATCAAATATTGTATTTTCAACTTAGAAACATCATTTTTCAACGAAATAGTTGCATTTTGAACTAAGAAAGATCGGTTTTCAACCAAAAATGGAATAGTTTAATATTCGTTTAAAAAAATCTTTTCCACACAAAAAAACAACAAATTTTCCGCCAAAGTGATGAATTTTCAACTAGAATGATGAATCTTTAACTGGAAAAATTGATTTTTCAACCAGAAAAGTTAATTTTGAAACAAGAAGATTTATTTTCTACTAAAAAAGACGACTTTCAAAAAAATACATGAATTTTGAAATACAAAAGATCAATTTTCAATCAAAAATGGAATACTTAAATTTGCATTAGAAATAAACATTAATTTTCAACCAAACTGATGCATTTTCAACTAATTAATTTCTACCAAAAAATACGATTTCTCAACAAAATACATGCATTCTCAAGCAAATAGTTGAATTTTAAACTAAAAAAGATCAGTTTTTAAACAAAAATGGAATAATTTAATTTGATTAAAAAAAAATCAATTTTCCACACAAAAAAAATGTCAACCAAAGTGATGAATTTTCAACTAAAATTATGAATCTTCAACTGGAATAGATTAATTTAAACATTCAAACATTCAACTGAAAAAGATGATTAAAAAAAAAATTAATTTTCCACATAAAAAAAAATTCAGCTAAGTGATGAATTTTCAACTAGAATAATGAGTAGTCAACTAAAATAGATGAATTTGAACCAAAAATATGAATTTATAACAAAACAGTTTACTTTTAACCAAGTAGTTTTATTTTCAATCGAAAGGATGAATTTTCAAAAGAAATGCTGAATATTTAACTGGAATACTTGAATTTTCTACCAAAAAATACGATTTTTCAAAAAAGTATATGAATTTTCAGCGAAATAGTTGAATTTTCAACTAAAAAAGATAAATTGTCAATAAAAAAATGAATAGTTAACTTTTCAGTTCAAAAAATTGATGTTTAATCAAAGAGATGAATTTTCAAATAGAATGTTGGAATATTCAATTAGAATAGTTACATTTTCAGTTAAAAAGAGAATTTTATTATTATTATTATTATTATTATTATAGATTAGCAGTTCGAACTCGAAAGTTCATTGCCTCATCTACCCGAGACCGCCACACATCTCTGTCTTGTGCATTCTCCATCCAGTTTAGGTAATCATGTCCTAGTTCTTCTAGATCATCCCTTACATTTTTCTCCCATCTGTTTCTCGGTCTGCCTAGGGGTCTCTTACCAGTCGGCCTCCCTCTTAAAACTTGCGCCACTGTTCTTTCATTGCCAATTCTTGCTACATGCCCCGCCCATCTTAATTTACGCGCTTTCATTACTCTATTAATATTTGCTGACCCGTAGAGAGCGTGCAGCTCATCATTATGCAGTTTTCTCCACTCGCCGGTATCTTCGTCCCTTTTTGGACCATAGATTTTTCTAAGTACTTTATTCTCGAAAACTCTAAACCTATTCTCTTCTCCTTTCGTCAGCGCCCACGTTTCACACCCGTACATGACGACCGGCATTATTATCGTTTTGTAAATTCTTACTTTGATGTTTCTAGATAGCGATCGCGATTTTAGTAGCGTGTTTGCTGCATAATAGCACCCATTGCCAGCGTGTAGCCGCGCATTGATTTCCGTTTTAATCTTATTTTCGCTAGTTATAATAGACCCGAGGTATTTAAACTCGTTAACCCTTTCGAATTTCATATTTCCGGCCATTAGATCCCCGTCTTGATTACTTTGTCCGGACCTGACGACGGTCATATATTTTGTCTTCGATTCGCTAACTTCCACGCCAATCTCTTTGGCTTTTGCGATCAAGATTTCTGCATTTTTAGCTACCGTTTCTTTATCATCCCCTAGTACGTCGAGATCATCCGCATATCCAAGAATTTGTATTACCCCATTGAGGGTAGCACCGGTCGGATTCGCCTGCACTTGCCTAACCACGTATTCTAAAACTAAGTTAAAAAGGACGCACGAAAGTGCATCGCCCTGTTTCAGACCATCGCGGATCGAAAACTCTTCAGATAAACTACCGTTTACGCGTATTCTACCCTTACTGCCGCTTAAGCAAATTTCGATAAGTCTAACCAATTTTCTTGGCACACCCAAGAACTCTAGGATCCAGTACATTCGCGCGCGTATAATAGAGTCGTAAGCTTTTTTAAAATCGATAAATAGCTGATGTACTGCTTCTTTAAATTCCCATTTCTTTTCTAACAGTTGTCTAATTGTAAACATTTGATCGCTTGTAGATCGGTTTCGGCGGAATCCACACTGGTAATCCCCAATGATTTCCTCGGCAAAAGGAGTTAGTCTACTTAGGATAACATTAGACAGGATCTTGTAGCACGAAGGCACAAGTGAAATTCCCCGATAGTTGTTACAGTTAGTTTTATCGCCTTTTTTAAAGATGGGAATAATGATAGAGGTATTCCATTCTTCCGGCATGCGTTCTGTTTTCCAAACTGCGCGTATCAATTTACAAATTTGCCTTGTGAGGCAAGGGCCTCCATTTTTTATCAGTTCTGACGGTAGGTCATCGATGCCCGCGGCTTTGTTATTTTTCAACTTCTTGATGGCCATTTCTATTTCTATATCAGTAGGATCGTTAATTAATAGATCAGCAGTGTGGATTTCGCCGAGATTACCTTCAACGGGGGCTTCGCGTACATTTAATAGTTTATCGAAATAATCTTTCCATAAATTCAGTCTCTCTGTCGCATCGGCTACTAGATTGCCATTTTCGTCCCTCATTACTTCCGTTCTACTTTGAAAGCCTTTCTTTATAAAATTGATTCCCCTGTACATCTCACGCGGGTTATTTTGTTTATTATGCGCTTCTATTGCTAGTATTTTATTCTTTTCCCACTCCCTTTTCTTGGATCTATAGAGCCTATTTGTACTTTTGCTAATCTCGAGATATTTCTTATGTGTTTGATCGCACTTATTTTGTAAACTACTTAGTCTGGCCTTCCGACGTTTCTCAAACCAGAGTTTGCACTCTTCGTCAAACCATGGTTTGCTTTTGGTTACTTTCTTAAAACCTATCGTAAGTTTCGCGGCTGCCTTTATCGCCTTTTTCGTATTGCTCCACAGGGTTTCCGGGTCCTCCTCGTGATTATTGTTATCGTCTCTCTGTTCTTGGAGAGCGTCGAAACTATTAGAAATCTCAACTTGGTAATTTAATGTTTCTGTTGCTGTTTTGAACTTATCTATATTGAAACGAACTGTTGGCTCTGTGCGGCTTGTTTTCTTACTTAACGCTAGCCTAGATCTTAGTTTTACTATCACGAGAAAATGGTCTGAATTTAAATCCGCTCCCATATACGATCTTATATCGATAATGTTTGTATGACGTCTTCTGTCAATTAGAACGTGATCAATCTGATTGTGAGTATTACCATCTGGTGATGTCCAGGTGGCCTTACGTATATTTTTATGCTTGAAATATGTGCTTTTGACAACGAGGTTCTTTGAAGCTGCAAAGTTTATTACTCTGGTTCCATTATCATTACTGACGTCATGCAAACTTTCTGATCCTATTGTAGGCCTATACATTGGTTCTTTTCCAATTTTCGCGTTGAAATCCCCCAATACTATTTTTGCGTCAAACGTTGAGAACTTGTCAAAAACCTGCTCGATTGTTTCATAAAAAAGATCTTTAGTGTCTTCGTCTTTGTCCTCGGTGGGGCAGTGCACATTGATTAATACGTGTTTGCTGAAATTACCCTTTAGTACAATGTATGATAACCGGTCGTTAATGAATTGCATGTCGATAAGTGCTTGCGAAATTCGTTTATTAATAAGAAAACCAGTCCCCAGTCTTTGCCCCTTAGCTCCTCCCCAGTGCAAAGTATAGTTATCCCTAGAAATTGACGCGAAATCGCCCGACCAGCAGGTTTCTTGTAGTGCTATTAAGTCAGTTTTGTATTCAATTGCTATCTTAATGAGTTCGCTAAATCGGCCAGTTTTTAGACTACGCGCGTTTAGAGTTCCCACCCTTAGATCTTTAACTGTAGTTTTTTGATTTTGCAAGTTAGCCATGGTAGTTTCAAGATAATCCGCACGTTAGGATCCTATTCCGATCGTAGGTGAGTCCACTGTCCCAGGAGTGATAACCCCCATACCTCCCTAGGTCTAAGTATGGGAGCTTTCCGACTCTGACAAGGACCATGTCAACTTGTCGTCAGACACATTACAGTTTCATCCTCGTACCCTAACGTCCCCCTGCAAGGCAGCGCGCCTACTGGCATCAATACCCCTTTGGCCCTATGCAGGCGAATCATTCCACACATCCCTTGCGGGCAGTGTCATCGCTGCAGTGTCCAATGGGCAGCAGGATTTTTCCCTTACAAGATTTTTAGTTTTGGTTCGGGTAGAGTTTCTAGGTGGGTACACGCTGCACCTTGGCTTGACAGAACCCACCCATTGTGTATGAACGCGAATAGGTGGGTCCCCCCAAGCCATGGTTGTCGTGTACCTATTTTTGCCAGTGCTAGATTCACCACACCCACGACTGGCTCCTATCGGCTGTCCGCGACTGCTTATTCTTGTATTCGCAGTTAACCTTGGGGGCTGTTCAGCCTTACGGGCCGTTCCTCTATCCGCAACCTGAGGACGCGCTACGTAGTGGTGATAGGAAACCCATCGAGTAGAAAAGGAGAATTTTAACAACAAAAAACTAATTTGCAAAAAACATAGTTACATTTTCAACCAAAAAGATTAATTTTAACTAAAATTAATTTTCAACCGAAAAAGAAACAAATTTTCAAAAATTAGCTCATTTTACAACTAATGAGATGAATTTTCAATTAAAATGATGAGTCTTCAACCAAAGAAAATTAATCTTTAACGAAAAAGTTTAACTTTAAATCAAGTAATTAAATTTTCCTCCCAAAAAAGATGAATTCTGAACGAAAATCCAAAACAGTCGAATTCAACCAAAAAAAAAGAAAAATTTTCAACATGAGTTGAATTTTCAACTAAAAAGATTAATTTTTCGCCAAAAAGAACGATTTTTCAACAAAATGAATTAATTTTTAGCCAGATACTTGAATTTTCAACTAAAAACGATCAATTTTCAATAAAAAATGTAATAGTTAAATTGTCAGTTAAATAAATTAATTTCAAACCAAAAAAAAACGAATTTTCAATAAAATAGTAAAATTCAGTAATATAAAGTCACTTTTGCAAATGAAGAATCATTATTATTCAATTTTATATTGGAATTAAAAAAAAAATTAAGCACGCTCACGAAAAAATTCCCTGACTTTAAAAAAAATTCCCTGACATTTCCAGGTTTTTCCAGGTATATAAAAATTCCCTGACAATTCCAGGTTTTCCAGGTAGGGTAGACACCCTGAGGACGCATAGTTTTCGTTTTAATCGTAAAAAATAACACATGGTACAAGAAAGATTAATAAACAAAAGTAAAAAGATGTACAAATTTGTGAATTATTTTTTGATAAAATGCGTAATTGTTTGCTTGAATCATAAAAAATAACATTGAAAATAAACAAATCAAGTGTTTGAAAAAACAACACAGGGTGAAATGAAAATTTTAATTAACAAAATTATTTGTTTTTTTATAGGATGCGCACTTTTTTCAATTATAAAGACAAGACAATGGAAATACATCTGTTTCAATATCAATGCATATTATGGATTGTAATAATATAAATTTATTGAAATGATACATTTTTCAGGGTTGCTGAGAATAAAAATTAGTGCAAAATAAGGAACAAATGTTAAAGTAATCATGAAAAATAAAATTTGTATGTTATTTTGCAATATCAGGACTCACGGTCCCTATGGGACAAAATATTACGACCAAAGGGTACTTTTTGTCACGCTCATAGAGTACTTTTTTCACGCTCAAAGGGTAACGAATTCGGGATAAATTCCGAAGACTTCAAAACAATTCAAGTAAATTTTAAAAAATTTGATGAAATGCCTAAGAATTCAAGGTGAGGTTGATATACTTCAGGACCAATTAAATAAAAGCTTTTAGGAATTAAAAAAAATCTATTGAATTACGTAGAATTGAATGAATTTAGAAGAATTCAAGTGAATTAAAAAAAGTCCAGAGAATTCCAAAGAATTTAAAAGATTTCAAGGAGAATTCCCTACTAATTTCTAATCAAAAAAAGTTACTAATGACTACCAAACAATTAAAAAGAATTCGAATGAATTGGAAAAGGGTTTGAAATCGAAAAATCCATTTATTTCAGTAAAATTTGAGCGAATTTAAAGGAACTCAAGGGAAAAAAATCCCTACTCATTTCTAACCAAAAAACATCACGTGCGTCCTAAGCTACGACACAAGACAGATTTATGTGTAAACATCTTCGGTAAACGAAAACTGAAATTGAAATCTTTCAAATTTTCACTTCATGAAGAAGAATAATAAAAATTGAAATTTCATTATGGAAAATTCATTATTATGACGATCATCATTATTATTACATATCTAAGTAGTCAAAAATTATAAGAAAAATATTGAAAATTGTTTCTTTAAATACTTGGCGGGAATTCTCAAAACAGAATGAAAAAGAAACCAAAAAAATGCAACATAGCAGTTTTCTAATGAATTCATACTACAAACGGTATTTCTTGTGTTTTTTCAACATGAATTATTTTTAATCGTTAAATGACGAGTTTCCAAATATTTTTTAAATATTTTACAATTGTTTAAACAATTATTATTCGTTTAAAAAATATATTTTTCTCTGTAAGTCGTGGAAAATTATTATTTTCGAGATATCAATTCCAGAGAATAATAACGTGTTACAATTTGAGGGAGAAAGATTGTTTAAACAAATAACAATTGTTTAAATAATGACCAATTATGTAAAAAATAGAACATTCTTACCATTCATAAAATCTATCACTTATATCCCGAAAACAATCATTTTCCACGATTTTAAGAAAAATAGAATTCTTAAACAAATAATAATTGTTAGAATAATTACAATTTTTTTTACAAAATACTTCGAAACTTGTCCCTTATCAATTAAAAATAATTCTTGTCAAAACACTCCAAAGAGAGAGAGAGAGAGAGAGCCTTCAGTGTCTCTGACAACCGACACAACGCTTGTGTCGGAGGCCTGCGTTACATTTTCGAGTCGTGGTTTCACTCGACTCAGGCGCGACTCCCCATATCGCGGTCTAAGATGTTTACACATCAAAAAGTGACTAATTACTACCAAACAATTTAAAATAATTCAAATATATTGGAAAATGTTTTGAAATCGAAAACATCCATTTATTTCAGTAAAATTTGAGTGAATTTAGAGGAATTTAAGGGAATTACGGTCTAATTCCAAATTAATCGCAAAAAATATTTGAAAATCTCTTCAAATCTTTGGAACCCTACGAAAACCCTCACTTGTCGTAAATAAATTCTTTCAAATCCATTAAAATATCATAAAATCCCGTTCTAAAATTTATTCAAATATCTTGAGAACTCTTAAAAACCCCATAAAATCATTGAAATCCGCGGAAATCTGATAAAATCCCTTGGAATATTTGAAAATATCCTATAACCTTACAGGTTATGTAAAATCCTTCCATATCTTCCAAAATTCTAGGAAACTCTTTGAAACCGCATGCACATTTTGTTACAATCCCTTAAAATTATTGAAACCCTTGGAAATTCCTTGAAATTGTTTAAATCTCTTGAAAATTCATCGAAATCTTTGAAAATACCCTAAAATATTTCAAAGTCTTCGAAATCTCTTAAAACTATTTGTTGAATATTTACTCTCATATAAAAATAAATGAAACACCAGAGTTATTACGCTTAACACAAAAAATGTATTTATTGATAAACAACAAGAACATAGGCAAGTTGTGAGGTACAAAGTTTCTCTCTCGACAACCGCTCACGAGGAAATTTGTCAGAGGACTGATTCAGGTAAGTACGCATCGCAGATGCGTTGTCGCTGGAACTAACCCTAAAGTATATTACCTGAGAAAGATTGAGTGCAAGAAGGTTTTCCTTCTAATTGCCAATACGTGCCGAAAATGGTTCTTTCAGGCTTATTTCAATTTGTGCGCCGAAAAGTCTAGACGTAATAAATGAACTACTGCATAGCGGAGACACTTATATTATTTTATTACGGTACATTCTTGAGTAGACGGAAAAAGGACACTCATCTCTTTTCGTACTTAATGTAACTGTTTTGCTTCAGTACAATATTTAAAATACCCTATGCTATACTTCAATACTCCCACTTATTTTAAAATGTTCCGAATATTTAAACGTTCACGTAGAAAACAAAACTGTTGCTTGGGTATCGGCTTTGTAAAGATATCAGCTAATTGGTGCTTCGATTCTACATAATAAATTTCTATCTCTTTACGGCTTAGAACATCGCGTACAAAATGATATCTTACATCTATATGTTTCGACCGTTTGTGAAATTCCGTGTTGCTAGCCAGTTTTATTGCGGATTGGTTGTCTACATACAATGGAAAACTTTTAACAGGAATTTCTAAATCATTCATCATTTGGCGCAGCCAAATTGCTTCTTTCGTACCGTGCGTCAAAGCAATGTACTCTGCCTCGGCGGTAGACAATGCCACGATACTTTGTCTCTGGCTAGACCAACAAATTGGCCCGCTATTAAACATAAAAACAAAACCACTTCTTGATCTACGCGTTTCTACGCATCCGGCATAATCTGCGTCAGTGTAGCCTAAGAGTTCGAAACTACTCCCACTATTTCCTAAGATTATACCGTGATCGCGCGTGCCTATCAAGTACCGAATGATCCGTTTAACTGCTTGCCAGTGTTTTTCATCGTATGCGTTTAAAAATTGACTCGCGTAATTAACCGCGTATTCGATGTCTGGGCGACAGACTCTAGCCACGAATAGTAGTGAGCCAACTGCTTCACGATAAGGGATGTTTTCCGTGTTTTCGCTTACATTTACCTTTTTTTCTAAGTAAGATCCTGGCTCCGCAGGAACACTCACAGGATTTGCATTGATCATTTCAAATTTTTCGCTAATTTTATCGATATAACTAGATTGACCAATTTTTATCACACGTTTAGCGCGATCGCGTTTTATTTCCATTCCGACAAATTCATCTGCTTTATTAACCGTTATTTTAAAGTTGCCTTTTAAATGCGATAAAACCCGATCAATCACGTCTTTACTTTTACACATAATTAATCCGTCGTCAACGTAAAGCGCTAAATAAACTACAAAATTATCAATCTTGCCGACAAAAACACACTTATCGCTATTAATGTTTTTGAAATTAAATTCACGCAAAAATAAAACAAACTTACTGTTCCAACAGCGAGGTGACTGCTTCAGCCCATATAAGCTTCGCTGTAACTTATACACGATGTCACTCTTCTCGATGTAGCCTTCAGGTGGACGCAGATATATTTCTTCTTCCAGGTTTCCATATAAAAATGCTGTTTTCACATCAAATCCAATCATTTCAAGGTCTTCCGTAGCCGTAATCGAAAACAGTATTCTTACCGACTCGTAACGTACCACTGGCGCAAAAGTTTCAAAGTAGTCGATGCCTTCTCGCTGAGAAAAACCTTTGGCGACGAGTCGTGCTTTGTATCTGATGTCCTTGAGCTGAGAGTTTTTCTTCTTCGCAAACACCCATTTGCTTCCGATTGCGATTTTACCTTTCGGCAAAGGTACAGCAGTCCAAGTTTTATTTTCAAGCAAAGCTTGCTTTTCTTCTCCCACTGCTTCTAGCCACTTTTCTGCCTCGGGACTTGAGATGGCTTCGTTATAAGTTAGCGGTACGGTTTCCGCTATGTACGCTACTGGCACCCCATAGCGATCGATGGGGTTGATCCGCTGTCTGTCGCGTAATTGCCGACCTTGTTGATCCGGTGGTTCGGTAGCTTCTTGATCGTCTTGCTGTTCGGCTCGCTGATTTTGGTCGATTTGTCGTTGCTGGTTATCCTCTTCTTCAACAGCCCGTTGATCGTCTTCTTCTTCAGCGGCTGGTTCATCGGGTACTATTGTATCATCAGCTTCTTGATGATTAACGACATCCTCGGCGACTGGAGTATTGCACTGATATTCAAGGCCAAAATCAAGAGTGTTACGATAAAGATTTTCATCTTTTTGCTCTTGATTGACTTGCTTTTTCTCGTTGAAATCTACGTCGCTGCTTACGTGGATTTTTCGTATTTCTTGATCCCATAGTCGATACTTATTTGATTCACCTTCGTAGCCTACGAAAATGAGCTTTTTGCTTTTGGAGTCAAGCTTCCGACGTCTCTCTTTAGGTGTGTTTAGGTATGCATCTATACCGAACACGCGCAGATGCTTTATTTCCGGCTTGCGATTGAAAAATTTTTCAAAAGGAGTTGATGTCTCGTCTTGCTTTAATATCACTCTGTTTAATAGATAACACGCAGTATGTATAGCTTCGGGCCAGAGTGCTACATCAACTTCACTATTGATTAGCATCGATCTCGCACTTTCCACGATAGTCCGCATTTCTCGCTCGGCGCGGCCATTCTGCTCGTGAATATAAGGCGATGAGAATTCATGAACAATACCTCTGCTTGCTGTATGCTTACGAAAATCTTCAGAAGTATACTCGCGGCCGTTATCAGATCGCAAAAACTTGATTTTATTGCCGGTCTGCGTATTCACAAACCTTTCAAAATCTTTAAATCTTTCGAACACTTCCGATTTGTGTCTCAAAAAATAAATTTTACGATAACTTGTGCACTCATCTTTAAACAATAAAAAATAACGCGAGCCGCGCGGAGATTCGACGTTAATTGGACCGCACACATCTGTATGTATCTTTTCTCCAGGCTTGAAGTTATGTACAGCTTTCACAGTTGGGTGCGGCTTGCGGGTTTGTTTACCTATTACACAAGATTCACAAAAAAGATCGCTATCTTTTTCAGCACTTAAATCGCGATCCGCGAGCAATTTATTTGTCTTTATCACTACCCGAAAATTAACGTGCCCAAGTCTCTCATGCCAAAGCTTTAGCATATTTTGCTTCGACTCAGCCACATTGCAGTTTTCGGGAAATTCGACTTCAAAATTCATTTTAAAAAGTTTGCCGTATCTTTCACCTCGCGACGTTAGATTTCCGTTTTTATCGCGCACTTCACAATGATTTTGATACGAGTGAAACGAGAACTTCTTGTCGTTTATTGTACCGATAGAAAACAGATTTCTTCGAAGTTCTGGAACTAATAACACGTTTTGCATTTTTCGTACAACCGTTTCTCCGTTCACTTGCTCGCGAATCATGATTGTGCCCTCGCCGATCGCTGGAAGAATTTTATCATCGGCGATTTTCACAAATCGGATCTTGCTTGAGTCGTTGAGTTCGGTGAAAAAATCTCGCCTATAGGTCATGTGCATGCTAGCACCTGAGTCTGCTAACCAGAGGTCTTCATCACTCGCGGTAGTTTTAGAATAAAAAACGCTTACATCGCTGATGTATGCCGCGGCTATATATGATGACTCTGTTTTCTCCGAATTTTCACCTTTGCTATTTTTATTTGGACACTCTCGCGCCCAGTGGCCTTTTTGTTTGCAGATCGCGCACTTCGTTCGTTTTCTCAAATTCTCGATTTTCGTTTTATGATCGAACTTTCGCTTGCTTGATTGTGCGACACTTTTATCACTTTTCTTTACACTTAACGCTTGAGTTTGTAAAGCAAGAGAGGCAATGCTTTGCTCCGTGTCACACAGACGCTTGTCTTCACGGATCAGCCGGCTTATCAGTGTATCCGTTTTTTTATCAGCTTGAGATGTACACTCCCATGCCATGCGAAACGTTGAAAACTTTGGTGGCAAACTACATAAAATTTTAGACTGCTTCGCGATTTCAGATGGCTTGTCACCCGAATCGACAAGCTGCTTGCAAATATACTCAAAATTTTCGAGTTGCTGTGATATATTTACACCGTCGGCAATGCGAAAGTCATAAAATTTTTGCCACGCACTTTGTTTCTCGTCCTCACTAACTTCTCCAAAACGATTTTTAAGTTTGTCCCAAACTTCTTTTGGAGTTGTGCAATTTATTAAACACGAGTGAAACTGCATTTCAACTGAGCCTACAATAATTTCCATCGCTTTGATTGATGCACATTTCCACTTTTTCCACTTGTCACTTTCTTTTTCTTTGTCTGGCTCTGCTTCAGTCCCGTCTATATGGCCCATGAGATCAGCTGATCCCAGAGCAAGTGTAACACCAAACTTCCAAATGGTGTAATTAGTTTCGTTAAGCTTAACGAATTTTGATTCTTTATCAGCCATGATGAAAAGAAAATCGCTCAAACACTTCACTATAGACGCGACACTTAGAGGAAAAAAAGAACACACGCACACAATCTATGCCTTACAAAGTTTTTGTCTTTTTAGATTAATCACTATAAATACACTCGCGCAGTGGAAGCGTGCTAGGCCCATAACCTGTTGAATATTTACTCTCATATAAAAATAAATGAAACACCAGAGTTATTACGCTTAACACAAAAAATGTATTTATTGATAAACAACAAGAACATAGGCAAGTTGTGAGGTACAAAGTTTCGCTCTCGACAACCGCTCACGAGGAAATTTGTCAGAGGACTGATTCAGGTAAGTACGCATCGCAGATGCGTTGTCGCTGGAACTAACCCTAAAGTATATTACCTGAGAAAGATTGAGTGCAAGAAGGTTTTCCTTCTAATTGCTAATACGTGCCGAAAATGGTTCTTTCAGGCTTATTTCAATTTGTGCGCCGAAAAGTCTAGACGTAATAAATGAACTACTGCATAGCGGAGACACTTATATTATTTTATTACGGTACATTCTTGAGTAGACGGAAAAAGGACACTCATCTCTTTTCGTACTTAATGTAACTGTTTTGCTTCAGTACAATATTTAAAATACCCTATGCTATACTTCAATACTATTGAATATAATAAAAAGAAGTTCTGGGAATCTTTTAAAGTTTCCTAGAATATTTCAAATCTTTTGAGATTGCTTGAAACTTTTTCAAGCTCTTCAAAATGCGTGGGAATCTTTCACAATACCCACAAATATTTCAAATCCTTTCAAATCCCATTAAATTACTGCAATCCATTAAAAATTTCTTTGTAATCTTTTAAAATAACCTAAAATATTCAAAATCCTGTAAAATCTTTTGAAGTTTTTTAAAGATCTTGAAAATGCCACGGAATTTGAAAAAATACTTTAAAATATTTTTAATCTTGCGATCATTTTATCAACTGATCCTCAGGATCAATTAAATATGTAAAAACGTTTACAAAAACAAAAAAAAATCCATTGAATTAAGGTAGAATTGAGTAGATTTAGAAGAATTGAAGAGAATTAAAAAAATTCGATTTAACTCATAAAATTCAAGAAAATTCAATAGAATCTAGGATAAATTAATAAGAATTCAGGGTGAATTCCAAGTCTCTTAAAATCTTTAAACCCCTACGAAATACCTCACTTCTCCTGAATAAATTCTTTGAAATCCACTAAAATATTATAAAATCCCGTGAAATTCTATGATGATATTTCCTGAAATCCTGGAAAATATATTAAAATACATTGTGAGTTTTAAAATCCATTAAAATCATTGAAATCCTCGGAAATCCTATCAAATAACGTGAAATCTTTTAAAATATCTTAAAACCTTATAGGTCCTGTAAAATTGTTCCATATCTTCTGAAATTGTAGAAAAATTTTTATGCTAAAATATTCCAAACGCTTTGAAATCCCTTCAAATTATTTAAATTAATAAAAAATTCATTGGAATCTTTTAAAATTCTCTAAAATATTTTGAATGGACATATCTTGAAATGCCTTAGAAGTTTTAAAAATACCTTAAAATCTCTTCTTTAAAGTGAACCCAAAGAATTGTAAAAATGTGTACTAGTTCTCCAATTATCATAAAAAGTGTAGAGTACTATATATACCAATTTCTTACCTATTATATTGCGCGACGTATTGCTTTATCTATTGCATCAAATGTGTAGTTAATAGTAATATAGCATATGTAAATAAACATGTTGCCAAGTAATACTGATTTTATTCTTCTTCCATTTTTATAAACAAAAAATATTTCGAAACTGTGTCATGATATGTAAATTATACATATTAAAATTAGCTACGATGTTTTTCCTAATTGCTTCAATATTTAATTTTTGAATCGAAAACGAAAATATCTGATTCTTAATTCCAATCCACTGCATAATAAGTAGACACATTGCTACCAGCGAATTTATTCAGTAAGAGAAGGAACACAGTTTTGAATAATAGGCTATTTAACACTTCATCTCTTTCTTTCATTTCTATTATTTCATCTTCAGGTAACTGCTTTAATGGAAAATTCTATTGAGTAGGATGTTTGCCTGTGTGTGAAGGTTCGGTCGAGGTTTCAAACCTGCAGCTTCCAAGCCCCCCGCTGTCGCGATTCGTTGCTGTTACTAACACTCGTACACACAGACGTGAAAAGTTTGTATTTATTTTGAATTTCATATAAATTAAACTAATAGTCTAAATGAAAAAATTTCAAACGAAATTTTCTTCGTCTCAGCGAGTACTATATATATATATATATAGTACTCGCTGAGACGAAGAAAATTTCG
>CAKNYM010048382.1:0-14104 GCA_932195095.1 Andricus curvator | reverse complement strand
CCATATATACCATTAAGCCATTTCCCTTTCAGGGTAGACGTGACACTACCCGATTCGGGTAGTGTTTCTAGGTGGATAGTTTCTTGTAGTAAAGAACTACAAGTGTGGGCTCACAACACCCACGATGTGCCAACAGCACTCAGTTTTCTCGGGTGGTCACCCATCCAAGTAATAACCGCGCCCAACGCTGCTTAAATTCAGTGATCTGACGAGAACTGGTTTTTTCAGCGTGGTATGGCTGTTGGCCATATGATTACAAAAATATTGTT
Organism: Andricus curvator; assembly: GCA_932195095.1. NCBI lineage: Eukaryota > Metazoa > Arthropoda > Insecta > Hymenoptera > Cynipidae > Andricus > Andricus curvator. Next base: position 13,835 of record CAKNYM010048382.1, on the reverse strand, counting down.
AAATGATAAAAAATATACGGTGGAAAGTTTTTCATTAAAACGCTATTTTATTGTTTTTCTCGAAAACTATCAATTAAATCAACATACACCAATAATAAAATTTGTGCATATTACACTTCTTTAAATGATTATGAACAAATATTCTCAAAGACATGATATTTTTTATTTAAACACAGAAAATGTCAAATAACAACAAAACGACAGAGAATTTGCTATGTGCATTCTATATATTCGGAATCAGGAGAACATTCTGCACAAGCATCAATCGAGTTTTCATCAAGACCTAAAATAGACACTAAAGTGATCTTGGATCCCAGCCTATTTACAATCCTGACCGTTAGCGGAATTATTGTGCACCGAGACTACTCTACAGCAGGTAATAATTAGACATTATTCTTTGCAAATGGTGGTGGGGGAGGGGGGCCTGATCAGAAGGACCTAAAATTTTTATGAAATTTTATTCAACTTAAAATTCTTATTTAGGAGAGACTACCCTACATCAGGTAATTATTGACAGTAGATGATCTTAATTAACCAGAAAACTAACCAAGAATGTTGTTTATTATTTCTTTGAGTATGACAATTCGGCAATGATGCTACCTTTTCTGACAAATTTTTCATTGAAAAAGTAGCATTAATTATATCGTGAGAGCGCAAATAGTGCATTATGTATCGAGGGCGTAAAGAAAAATTTTCACACTCGACAAAATAGCCGTACGCCCTTGATACACATTGAAGCAGTTCAGAATATTTTAGAATTTAAAAGTAATATAATCGATTCACATTGAGAGAAAAATATTATTACGCTACTGAATGACCTCTCCGAAATTCCTAAACGAAAGGGTAATGCATATAGATATTAAGAAAGTAGCAATTACGTGAAACGAGTGCGAATTGAAGAAAACTTGATGATTGCGTGCGCACTCATTAATGAAAAAGAGGGGATGAACGGGTCTAATGAATGGAGAGACCCACTCGATACGAGGACGGATCGAAGAAGATCATTCTGCGTTTGGTACCGATAACGACAGGTGCTTTCGCCAGGGCGGGCTCCTTGCACTTTTAAACCAGCTCCAAATTCTTGACAGGTCGAACTATTCGTGCGAAGCTAACTCGGAAACTGATGTTTTAGGTATTGTCCAGGAGGATCCTAGTGTTTTCAACATTTATAAATCCATCATTTAATATTTGATAATTTCAATTAATAGCATCTAATATGTGGGCCGTAAGGAGTTTGATCTCTTCTTAACCCGTTAACTATGGGAACCTAACGATCAACCCCTTGAAGCGCTGACAGAATGTGATGTTATTATATTGTTTAGTTGTAAACTAGGTAATTAAAAACCAATTAATTTTTGAAAACTTTGAGAAAATGAATTTTCTTTAACCTGTATAAATATGGGGACTAAAAAGTCTTTTCACTATGTCTCAAGAAAATAATGTTGTCTGGTGATAATTACAACTATCAACTCGTTAAAAGAATGCATAAAGTGAAATCTGGAATTGTAAGGATTGGTAATCAATTGAATTTTTAACTCATTCAAACATGGGGACTCATTCAATGATTTTCCTGACATTACGAATCTAAATACTTCACACTTTATAACCCGCGAATTAAAATCAAAGAAAAAGAACACTAAAACAATCCTGGATATTCTCAACGCTAAAGAAAACTAAATTCAGTATGGTTTGCGAAAATGAATATTGAGAATCGAAACGGTTGATAAAACGTTAAATCAAATCAGAGAGAAATTTTCAGGAATCCCTTTCGCTTTTGTGATCCCACATCCTTTTCTTTTCACAAAGTCAATTTACTTAGAGTTGAAATCTTAATCGGGGTCGCTAACAAAATCTTTCATTTCAGATTTAAAGCTCTATCAGGATTGGTGCCGATGGATATATTCGGGACCAATTTCCTGAACGGAGAAAATTAAATCGGTCGAAAATCAACGGCTATAGACATGTTTCTATAACTAAGATTTAGCGATACAATTAAATTTAGAATCAATCTAGCTCAATGAAAAAAAAAGGAAATACTTGTTAAAGATTAAGGATCGAAAAGTAGAATAATGCTACAACATGATACTTTTTGTCCTACCCTTCTTGAAAACGAACATGTAAAACAGATAGAGGATGTTTGGTGTACTTAACCATTGTAGATTATAAGTGAAAGGAAGAAATAGCGTACTTAGCAGAAGGGATACTGTGGGGTCCAGCGCTGCAAGTTTTTTTTAAAGATAAAGATGAGTTTCTCCATATTCTCACTTGAGTGGTGCAGTGTATGTGTAGCGGGCGTAAAGATTTATGTAGCGGGCGTAAAGTTTCATGTCGGCAATGGCGCATAACACAATGTCTGATTGTCCCGACATTCGCTAAAAAAAATTCAGCCGTTACATTATGATTAATTTTTCACATTTTGTTTACATCCTTGAAGAGGTGAATCAGGCGCGGATACAGAGAAGTGTCCTGGGGGGGGGTCAGAAAATTGTATATACATGCTGTTTATATATACTATTTTACACATATAATATTATTTTATATATTTTTAAATCTGTCAAATATTACTTAACAATTTTAAATTATTTTTGCCATTATAAAATTGCATACTTTTAATAGCTTTTCTTAATTTCTCAGTGAAAAAGAAAAAAGTGAAGGTAAGTCCGAAAATCCTGGGGGGGGGGGGGGCGATCGCCGGTTTCGCCACCATTGTAGATCCGCGCCTGAGGTGAATAACCTTCTTGACCCGCGACTGCCCTGAAAAGGTCCACTTTAGTGATCAGTATATGCTCAATAATGAGAAAAATAGTGGCAGAATCGTTACCTAATAACTTGCCAAAAACATGATTTATCGTCGTTCATAGATCTAAGTCAGGGGTCTCCACAATTCAAAGGTGCAGTTTGACCCAGGATCGCCCGACCTTTTTCAAGATCTACCATTTTTTTCGAAGGGAAACTGAGAGAAAATTTATGACCTCTCGGAAAAAAATCCCAGTTGGAAGGGCTCGGTTCTGAAATTTGAACATGGAGGACCCTTTTTTTTAAAGGGTTCCAAGCGGCTCAAATCAGATAAAGGATTTTGACAGTTCTAGGTCAAAGCTGAGTAGATCCGACCTATTGGCCTGGGATTACCAGTAGATACAGGATCTACCTTTGGAGACCCCTGATCTAAGTGGAACCCAAAGTCGCATATTAGCTGGTTCCCGAACCCCTCTTCATTCTCTGATTTATGTAAGATATTAGTTTAAGTTAAGGTTTATCGAATATGTTTACACATGAATCTGTCTTGGGTCGCAGGTCATGACAAAGGGTAGGAAGGTGTCTAAAATCTCTGAAAACCTAAGTGAAATCATACGCGGACGCTACCTGAAGGCCTTTTTATACCCCTGCTTGCCGGTAGTGGCTAGCAGCCTGCCTGCGAAAACTCCACAAGAGTGAAAGAGATGAAGAACGATCAGAATAGTCTTTCTCTTTCACTCTTTGGACTTTCTGCAGACTGGCTGTCTGCCACTGCCGGCAAGCAAAGTCAAAGCATTCGTAAAAATTATTCCACTAATCTACCTCGATGGGACTGCACGTTGCATGTTCGGGCACGCTAAATATTGCACGTGCTCCGTACTTTTATTTGGAACACGAAAGAATAGTAAGGAGACCCAACGTTAATGCATTTGCGGCGAAAGTGTCGCAACTTTATAGGGAATAGTGAGGGGGGGGGGGATTTCCCAAGACTTGTGAGTGAAATATCTGTGAGAGAGCCAGAACGAGAAGGTGTCGTTTTCGCTCCCTCATATGCTCTAGCAGGTATTCCACTCACCAGTCATGGGGAAGCGCCCTTCCCCCATATATTCCCCAAAAATTTGCCACCTTTTCATAACACCCAGTTTGGTCTCCTTACTATTACTTCGTGATTTCGAGGCACGTTTTTCACATAGGAGCAGCCATACCGTTTCTCGAATTTCGTACTTCGACTTCAACTTGTGCTACGACCTAGGAAAGTTCTGGAAAAAAACTAAAATTCATACCACAAAATCATTGAAATCTTATCATGAAGTTAAGAAAATAAAACTTCAAAAATCTTCATTGGCTCTTAAGATATGACTAATAATATCTAATATACTCATAACTTCGCAGAAATTTCTGTTCTTAAATTGGCAAAATATGTGTAGTCTAATTTCCTTTAAAAAAACACACAATTATTTTTTCGCTAATAGATTCTACTACTTGGAAGTGTATCTACGTGCCTGATTCGAAATAGATCTAGTGTAGACATAAATTGAATTTTAATAAAATGTTAGCCAATAAATCGGTCTTTTTAAGCTGATGGTATTCGTGCGGCTGGCCGTATACAGTGGGAGTTGGAAAGGGGTAACATAGTGGGGGCTGGTGGACAAAATTTTCACCAATCTTGCCACTAATATTCGTCCGGCCCGCCGTACGAATAGACATTTCGATTTTTTGTTTACATATTATATACAAAAATAAAAACAAATATTTGAAAGGTGATAAGCTAAAAGTTCAATACAAGTGATGCAAACCTGTCGAGGCTGGGATCCGCGTCACTGAGGAAGACTCTAGTGAGTTTCTTGTAATGTGCTCTTTCGAGATGCTGCGAAACGGCAGGACTGTAAGGTCGCCAACGTCTTTGGCAATTTTCCCATTCCCAAACGACCACTGCATGGCCATGCTCCAGTGTTGGACCTTGCGCGCTCATCTCGTCTTAGGAATCTATAGATCATTCTCATTAAGCCATAAGAATCTAAGATGGCGCAACCTTTCGGGGAATGACAGTGCCGGTATACCCCTACAGATTGTACGTGTTACTGGAGGATTATAAAATTGCTTTTTGGTTCTTTCAAAATGCAGAGTATTTGGCAAAATTATCGGCAGATGTGGTGACCCGATACATTTTAAAAATTGAAAAAATCGAAAATTTTGATCTGTATGCCCTGAAATATAAATATTTTAGTGAAAATGTGAATATAGTGCCATCGATTACTATAGTGGATACAGTGTCACATTTTATTCAATCCCACGCTTTTTACACCATAAATCAGGGCTCTCCAGAAAGCAGTCAGTGACAGCAACGACTGCCAATGGCAGTCGCGAGACTAGGTCAAACAGGCCCTCATAAATTTTCTTCGAACTTGTCCTTCGACTCGTCCCTAATCCTTCACGGTAAATTACAGTTTGAAATGAAAAAATGAAATGTATTGTGAATTCAAGCAGAAAAAAATCAGAACCTTCGGTGTGAACAATGAGCCGCAACGAGCTGTGACCGTAACGACCGTAACCCTTTTCAGGATTCCTGGAAAGCGAAGAAAAAAATTACAGAAAAACTTTGGGGCAGTCATACACTTGTCGTGGCAGTCAGCACCTGCTGAAAGTGGTGAGCCCTGCCATAAATCAAGTAAAAGCATACAAAAGTTTGGAAGCTATAAATTTTATAAAACTGATTTTGTGGTAAAGGTGAAATGCAAGGAGTTTAATGGTACTTTTCTGCTTCTGAGTGAAGCTAGTATAATATTATAGTATTTTTAGTTATAAGTTAGTACTTTTAATTATGAGTGATTATTTGCTATTAATACCAACGGCCATACCACGCTGAAAAACCCCAGTTCTCGTCAGACAACTGAAGTTAAGCAGCGTTGGACGCGGTTAGTACTTGGATGGGTGACCATTCAAGAATACTGAGTGCTGTTGGCACATCGTGGGTGTGGTGAGCCCACACTTGTAGTAGTTATTTACTACAAGAAACTATCCACCTAGAAACACTACCCGAATCGAGTAGTGTCACGCCTACCCTGAAAGGAAAATGTATTAATGGTATACATACATACATACAATATGAACATTAACATTAAGTAATATTGCTGCGAAGCATGGAATTTCTTATAATTTTTGTTACCAAATGCCATTACTGATATAAAATCCGATGGCAGCTTTTTGAGATTTTGAAGTTAAGATTAAATTTTAGAATGCAAGAGCGAAATGCCAGCAAACATACAAAATTCGTGTGATATCCAAACTTTTTTGCCACTTTAATGTCAATCACTTGTATATCTACAAAGATCTATAAAAAATTATATTTTTCTACGAAAAATTACAAAAAGGTACGACTACAAAAAACTTTACCAAAGTTAAGATTTATCTTAATACGAAAAAGCTACTCCGTGTTTGAAATGCCCTGAAAATTCGTGAAATTTCCCATACAAATTTCATGTAAATTTGTAAAATTTGTCGTGAAAAAACATACAAACTATTTTAATCAGGGTTGAAATGGAAAACAGCTTTTTATGTTTTCATCCTACCTCTTTTCAGTACATTTTTACTGCGAGCAGTTCGCTCTTGCATTCTAAAATTTAATCCTTGCCTCAAAATCTCAATAAGCTGCTATCGCATTTTACATCAGCAATGGAATTTCATAACAAGAATTATAACAAATTCCATGCTTCACAGGAATATTACTTAATGTTAATGTTCAAATTAATAGCAAATAATAACTAAAAATACTAACTTATAATTAAAAATACTATAATGTTATACTAACCTCACTCAGAACCAGAAAAGAATCATTAAACTCCTTGAACTTCACCTTTACCACAAAAGCAGCTTCATAATATTTATAAGCTTCCAAACTTTTATGCACTTTTACTCGATTTGTGACGTATGAATTGCGGGATTGAATAAAATATAACAATATATCCAATATATAGTGATGGACGGTACTGCACTCACATTTTCAGTAAAATCTTTATCTTTCCGAGTATACGGATCGATCAATTTTTTTTCAGTTTCTTTTTATTGGACCGGGTCTTGACATCTCCTAACAATTTTGCTAAATACTCACTCTGCATTTTGAAAACTAGAAAGAGTAGGTGTAATTTTAAAGATTCATTTGAAGTTTTGCATAAAATTGTTTTTACGATTGTTTGTAGAATTTAAAACCCTGATTTAATAGTGAAAATAATTCTTTCTCCAAAACAAAGCGTCTCAAATAAAATTTCCATTTCTACAGTGAAAAAACACATTTTTGAAAATTAAGAATTTTTAAATTAGATTAAAATCAAATTCAAAATCCCATTTAACGTCCAATAATCAAGTTAATGTATAGAATTCCTGAAAATAAAACAAGAAGTCAACGATCAAATTTGGACAAACACCACAAAATGCTCCTATTGCAATTCCTAAAAACAAAAAAAAAATTGTTTCTTTGCACAAAAATAAAAAAGAGGAAAGAAAAATGAGAAGGCAACCAACCACATACCCTTCCTTCTCTTTTTTATTTCTTTCGTCTTTTTTATTTTTATTATTATCAAATCACAATATGAAAGCATGCAAAATATTTACCAACGTAATATTTGACAACTTAATCTAGATTAAGTTGTCAGGTATCGAGGTGATAGCGTCGATTATTTCGTCGCTGTTCCTACCTGCTCTAATTTTTCTTGCCTTGATAAGGGTGCTGTGTGAGCACCGAAACGCTAGTAAATATTTTACATGCTTTCATATTGTGATTTGATAATAATAAAAATAAAAAAGACGAAAGAAATAAAAAAAGAGAAGGAAGGGAATGTGGTTGGTTACCTTCTCATTTTTCTTTCCTCTTTTTTATTTTTGTGCAAAGAAACAAATTTTTTTGTTTTTAGGAATTGCAATAGGAGCATTTTGTGGTGTTTGTCCAAATTTGATCGTTGAGTTCTTGTTTTATTTTCAGGAATTCTATACATTAAACACATTTTTGTCAAAAATGTTTTCCTACAAAAAAAAACAATTATTTTATTATGTCATGTAAGTTTGAATGCATTATAAGCTTAAATGAACTTATTTTGATGTGTTTAGCGAAAAATTGTATCTCGATTATGCAAAGAATATGAATAATAGACGACTGGAATTGAAATACGAATTCTAATCTAACTTTTAGGTCAGATTTTTTAAATAGTAAATCTTTCATGTAAATTAATAAAAATTTACATTGAGTTCATTTATGCTTCGAAATAAGCTTATTTATGTAAGCTTTTAATTTTTTATTTAAGCATTTAAGCTTATGTGTTGAAATTTACAATAATTAGTATAATAATTGTTTTTTGCAGAAAACTATTGTTGTAAAAAAATGTATTTTTTCACGGTATAGATGTAAATTCCATCTGAAATACTTTGTTTTCGATAAAGACTTATTTTTAGTATGCAATAAATACTTTAAATTCCATAAAAAAATCGTAAAAACCTTTTTATGTAAAAATTAAAATGCATATTTAAAATTCGACCTACTCTTTCTAGTTCTGTGTTTTGGCACCAGATGGCATATCGTAGTTTAAGCACTCCCAAAATACCTTTTCATCTTGAATATCGAACAACTTCACGCGTGGGACTTTTCACATGGATACGCTCTACTTTTCTACTAACTTTAATATGCATATGATATGTATACTATTCTAGGGTCCCGAAGGTCCAAATTATTCAAGATGAAAGAGTCTATTAGGTATTTTCACTTCAACCACCTGCCAACTTCACTTCGCTGAGTGCTGAGGCCTGAGGGGAAAACAATGGATGACATGCACGGAACAAAACTTTATTTTTGTAATATTTTCGTTATGAATAATAATGTTTGCCGTTTTACTATTTCACTTAATAGTTTTTAAACAATGAAAACTATTTTTCAAATAAACTTATATAGAAAAAATTAGTTTTTACGACGATATTAGCAAAATAGAGAAAAAATGGTCCGAATCTCATGCATTTGGCCCATAGACCTTTTCATTTAAGAAAACGATACTGCGCAAGCGCGAAAAATATATAGCACTTCAGTGAGTTTCGAGAAATTTTTCCCTGAAATGTATGTGGGAATAGTAAATATTAACGGAAACAAATATTTCGATCAATTAGAAGTTAAAACACTTCCTACAAAAAAACGTCTGATTTACTAGGAGAAAATCCATTGAAAAAAAAAGGTTGGTACGGACAAGAAGTGCTGTTTTGGAAATTGTAAAAGTGACATCCGGTGCAAGTTCTGACATCCTTTTCAATAGTTCTACAGTTCCTGATGACTTTTAGAAATAGTTCCGGCGTATAAATACTCTTCTTCTTTATTCATAATGTGTCCCCTAAGGGTTTACATGACCTCCGTTTCTTACAAGACCATCTACAAACTTTATATTATCTTATCCTTACTATTTACAAATATTTACAAAAATTTACATCAACTCTTATATCTATCTCCTTACTTCTATATTAATCTAGCGCCAATTTACTGTCGGAAGAGTGAGCGAGCGATCGAAAGCGAGCGAGCGCATCCGCATCTTAATCTACTTATACTATTACATAATATCTACATGTAACTACTTACAGACCTTTACGCTTCTAATCTATGCGACTTCCGTTTCCTTTGTCCTTCACTTGCACTTCTCTTCTATCTCATTCTCATTTTGTCATTTTTCCATATCCATTCTTTCTCATTCACCCCTCTAGCCCCCTCCAACTCCTTCATCCACTCCTCACCCATTCCATCCTCACCTAGAATATTACCACATTCTCTTGCCAGCTTCCTTTATCTTCCATTCCTCTCCTACATCCGTCCCATACATGCTCCAATGTTTCCTCCTCCCATTCACATATTCTGCACTTTCTGTTCTCTTCCTTTTCCCAATACATCCCCTCCCTTACCTCGTTTCCCAATCTAAATCTTGCTATTCTGGTCCATCGTCTCTCTCCCCATCCCTTTTCTAAATACTTTGGTACTCCTTCCTTTTTTATCAACTTATACCATTTATTATATTTTGATTCCTCAATCATTCCCCATCTTTCCATTAATTGTCTTTCCCTGTCCCTTCTCTCCAATTCTTCATAGCTTACTCCACTTCCCTCTCCTATATCTCTAGCACTAAAAAACTCCCTCCTTTCTTCTTCCCATCTTGTTAGTTCTACTGCCCTCCCGCTCCTTTCTTCTACCTCCTTCAAGCACTTTTTCGCTAACTCCCCTCCCTTAACTTCATCTCAAATTGTCATGCTCTCTTACCCGCTCTAGTACTTAATTTATCTCTCTGTGTTTCTTCTCTCACCATATATCCAGGCGTCCTCCAGTCTACTCCTAGTGTCCACCTGACATACCTTTCATGTAAACTTTCAATCTCTTTCCTTTCCTTCCATCCCCATATCTCCGCTCCGTAACCTATTACCGGCTATACCAGCGTATCAAATAACCACATTCTCCTTCTCCAGTCTTTCTTGAACCTTCTTTTTCCTATTCCCCATATCTGTTTCATTATCCCTGCCGCTTTTGTTATCCTTTCTCTTATATGAACTCTATGATCTCCATTCATTTGCAAGGTATATCCCAAATATTTAAACTCCTTTACTTCTTCTAACTTTACTCCCTTCCATCTCCCAGTCCATTCTTTCTTTCTTCCCCCTCCTTTTCTAAACCTTATTATCTTTGTCTTTTCTACATTTAAATTCAATTTTTTCCCATCTAAATATTTCTCCAATCCTGTAATTAAGCCTGTCATCCCTTCTTCATCCTCTGCCATCAACACTATATCGTCCGCGTATGCCAGTGTATATATCTTTTCTTCTCCCATCCTAACTCCTCCCCATCCCTTTCTCTTCATTTCTTCTTCTAGGTCTGAGATTAACATATTGAATAAAAGTTGACTCAGAGGACATCCTTGCCTTACTCCTCTAACTAACCAGAAACTTTCTCCTACTTGCTCTCCTACCTTTAACCTGCTTTTTGTCTCTCTGAAGATTTCCGATACTCTTCTTTATTAAGCCCTCTCGTATCCCCCTTTTCACCATAACTTTTTCTAGCTCGACTCTGTCCAATGAGTCGAATGCCGCCTTTAAGTCCACGAATATTGCTATCATTGTCCCTTTCTCCCTTTTAATCCTTTTATTTATCAGATAATTCAGAACATATATGTTGTCCATAACCACCATTCCTTTTCTAAACCCTGTCTGATTCGGTGGCTGTATCTTTTTTTCCTCAACTTCTTTCTTCAATCTCTCCGACAAAACAGTTACATATACTTTATACAATGTTGGCATTAGCGTTACACCCCTATAATCTTTAACCTCCTCCCCTTTGCCTTTCTTCACTATGGGTACCACTACTCCTTCTTTCCATAACTCTGGCCACCCTTCTCCTCTCCATACTCTATTACACATTATCCATGCCCATTCCTTTAGTTCTGTCCCCCCATATTTCCAGACTTCATTTGGAATCTCATCTATGCCAGGTGCCTTTCCATATTTCATTATTCCTAACACCTTGCCTACTTCTTCCCTTGTTATGTCCTCTTCCTCATCTCTTTCTCTACCATGTTTCGCTCCTTTCCTAACTTTTATCTCTACCCCTCCTAACAAATCCATAAAATATTTTTTCCATTCTACCATTTCAATATCCTGATTTACTCTTTTTCTTCTTTCTCTCTCTTTATTTACTACCTTCCAAACCTCTTCTTCCGTCCTAGCCTTCTCCGCCTCTGCCTCAAACCTTTTATTCTCCTCCTCTTTCTTTTGATGACACAACTCAGTATACTCCTTCTTTTTTCTCCTATATTCTTCTCCACTACTTTTTTCTTTTCTCCATTGTCTTAGTTCCTTTCTGACCTCCTTCTTTTTCTCTTTACATTCCTCATCCCATCCACTTATATTTCCCCCTTTAGTTATTTATTTTTTGCTTGTGCACTCTAATCCTCTTTTTATTTATCCTATCATTATTTCCATCTCCTCGTCCACATTTCCCTCTCCCATTTTGATATTTCTGACCTTTTATTTGAACTGTTCTTTTCCTTCCCTTGACCAATCCCCTTTTCCTACTCTTTTTACCTTTGCTTCCTTTTTATCCATATTATTAGTTTTTTCTCCCTCTAATGTCACTATTATCGGAAAGTGATCCGAATCTATATAATCCCCTACCTCTAGTTTCTTGACCATCTCTCTTACCTCATCATCTACTATCACATAATCAATTACCGTTCCCCTTTCACCTCCTGAGCGTGTATATTCCCCTTCCTCATCTCCCTCCATATTTCCGTTTAAAATAATCCATCCCAACTCCTCCAAGCTCTTTAACAATTTCTTTCCCTCCCCATTTAGTATCTTGTCTTTGGATTTTCTTCCTCTCTCTCCTCCCCATTCCCTTCCTCCTCTATCTCCTGTTCTGGCATTGAAATCTCCCCCTATTATAAGCCTAATCTCTTCTTTATTTTCTTCAATCATTTCTTTCATCTCCTCTAATTTCTCCTGCATGTCACCGTTCACATAAACCCCCACTATCTTCCACTTCTCTCCTCCCATCTTTACCTCTTCTACTATTAATCCTTCTTTTCGTTCTTTCATCTCTTTCTTATCCTTCCCTGTTATACATTCGTTCCTTACTCCCATCACCATTCCTCCCATTTCTCTGCCTTTTTTATTCTTCCTCTTTGCATTTTGACATTGCCATTTGTAACCTCTTGGTAACCGTCCCCTTACTCTTTCCCATCCCTTTTCATCTAGCCACGTCTCCATCATTACTACTACATCCCATTGTGCCAAATTTCTCATAAACTCCCTATCCTTTCTCTCCAATCCTGCTATATTCCAGTAACATATCCTCCATTCTTCCCTACCTTCATGTCTCGTCTCTCTTTGCTTCTTACTATTTCTTATTTTTCTTTCTCCCGTTCCTTTCTCTCCTAGTTTCCCGGTACCTCATTTCTTACTATCTGTTCACCTTCTTCGTCCCAATCCCACCACACTCCTTCTAGCTGTATTCTGCCATACTTAACCCACGTTCTTTTTCCCTTATTTCTTTCCTCTTCCGCTATTTGCCTTAACTTATACTGCATATTCCTTTCTGCCCATGTCAAATCGTCCTCTATTCTCTCCGAGCTTCCATATAACAACCTCTTCTTTGTCATCACTTCCCTTTTATGTTCCCATTTCTTCAGCTTCACTAGTACCATTTTCTCTCCTCTTCGCGTTTCCTTTCCTACACTTCGCATTTCCTCTATCTCTACTTTAGCATCTATCCATTTTAGCACATTTTCCACTCCTTCTTTCAATTCCTTTCCTTCTAATCTTAGACCCTTTATCACTATGTTTCTTTTCCTTTCATCTCTTTCTTTCCTTTCTAATCTTCTTTCTATTTCCCTTATCCTTTCCCTTTCATTATTCCCACTCTCCCCTACATTAAACTCCACTTTTGATTTTTCGATCTTCACTATCCTACCCTCTGTTTGTGCTACCTTTTTATTATGCTCATCCTGTTTTTCTAATCTTTGTTCTAAAATATGCATCCTTTTTTCTAAATTTTCTCGAACTTCTTCCCATTTTCGCATCTCTTTTCTAAGTTCGGCCATTTCTTTCCTAATTTCTTGTTTTATTTCCTCTCCTCTTTCTTCCTGTCGTTTTTCGTTCATCTGTATTACCTCTATCATCATTTGACGCAATTCTTCTAACTTTAACTTTTCAAATTCTATCGGCCCTCTAGGTTCAACTTTGTCTTCTTCTTTGCCCTTGTCTTTCTCCCCCGCTCTATTCTGTTCTTTTCCCGGTGGTGTTCTGATCATTTTCGGGATTTTCAGGGTGGACCCTACTTCTAACTTGTCTTCGCTACTTCCTCTTTCTGCCCTATCCCTCTTCCTATTTATAAACGGTTCGATTGAGCCAAAACTATCTGCCCTCAGTCTCTCCCTCTCTACCGTTTTTCTATACTGACCCCTTCTTTTTGTCTCACTTTTCGGCGTGCAGAATACGTCCTCGACAGAATCCATTAAAGCGTAACTTATGTACCGCGTAGTTACTGTCACTACAGCGCTACCTCAACCTGCTACCGTACCTTCTTCCGTGCTTCTCTC
>CAKNYM010048381.1:67542-126812 GCA_932195095.1 Andricus curvator | reverse complement strand
AAAAATATTTTTGTATGCAAAATAAAAATTTCGAATAACTGTTTATTTCTTGAGTACAGTTTTTATTTTAAATTCCACGACGGTTTTTTGTACCATGTTTGACCCTATCCGGGCAGCATCGAGGAAAAATATTGTGAAAATATGTTCGTTAGTTATTAAAATACTACAAAGACTTACCCTTAAAATTGGTTTGTCCTTTAAAAATCATGAGATATTTCTATCATGAGAATTAATTTCTAATTACAATTATTTCACAATTAAAATAAAATTGTAAAAACTAAATTTTGTAATGTTGAGATAAATATTTTAAGACATTGAAGGTCTTATAAAGTTTTTATATATTAAGAAAGCATATGAGTTCAAAGTAATAATTTTTCGGGTTTTTCTCTTAAAATCCCAAGAACTGTGATTATAGCCTAAAATAGCATGGAAAGAAAGGTAATTATCAGAGATGAGTATACAGTAAAAATTTTGATTAATTTAATGAATTAAAAAAAATAATGATTTATCATCATTTAAATGTTGCAATATTTAAAATCGATTGAAAAATAAAACATAAATAATAAAAAATGAAACCACTTGAAAGTGATAGATTTCTAAGATTTCAGATATTTTAAATTGAAATTTGAACAAAAAAAAAAAAACATTTTCAAACGAATAGGCTAATTTTCAGGCAAAAAAGATTAATTCTCAACGAAAATTGTGATAATTGCTATTTCAATTTAAAAAAATTGTTTTTAAGAAAAAACGGTTCAATTTAACAATAAAAAAATGAATTTTCAACAAAATAAATAAATTTTCAAGTAAAAACGATTTTTAGCCAAGAAAAAAGGAAAATTACAACCAAATTATAATTTAGGGCAAAAAATAATTTTTAATACAAAGTAAAAATTTCGAATAACTATTTATTCTTTAAGTTATTTATTGTTAAGTTTGTAGGTAAAATATAATTTTCAGGAGATTCTTAAGAAAATTTTCCAAGATTTTTGAATATTTCTGTATGTCAATCAAAATTTCAACAAAAAATATAAGTTTGAACTAAAAAGTTGAATTTTCAACCAAAAAAGCTGAATTTTCAACGAAAAATGTTGTGAATGCTTGTTCAATGAAAAAGTTCTAATTTTTAATTAAAAACAGTTGAAATCAAACTTCAAAGAATTAAATTTCAACGAAATGAATACATTTTCAAATAAAAAAATTTTTTAATGAAGAAAAAAGAAACATTCCAACAAAATTATAATTTGAGGTGAAAAATATTTTTGTGTGCAAAATAAAAATTTCGAATAACTGTTTATTTTTTAACTTTTTTCTGTTTATTTTAAGCTTATATATAAATATAATTTTCATATAGGATTCTTGACCAAATTTCAAAAAATTTTGACATACAGAAATATTCAAAAATCATTGAAAATTTTCTTAAGAATCTTAAGAAAATTATATTTATACCCATAACCTCAAAAATAAATAACTTAAGGAATAAATAGTTATTCCAAATTTTTATTCTGTATTAAAAATTATGTTTTGCCTTAAATTATAATTTGGTTTTAATGGTGGTGTGGAAATGAGTTTTATTAAAAAATATGTGGGATTTTCTAAAAAACAACTGCATGAATTTCTGACCTTTCTTAATTTTATTTTTTGAGTATTTGAATTTTATTCATGTTTAGGAAAAATCATTTGAAAGGCAAGTCTTCATAGTATTTTACTAACTAATTGAGATATTTCTATAATTTCATTCCTGAAATCTATTCCCTTAGGTCAAACATGGTACAAAAATGTCGTAAAATTAAAAAAATGACCAACTATTTACAAGAATTTTTTAAATAAAAATGAATGCGTATTATATTCAAATAAAATTTAAGAATATTTATAAAAGGTATTAATATTTTTCATTTTCAAAATTAATTTATACAGAGTACAGTTTTCATTTGAAATTTCACAATGGTTTTTTGTACCATGTTTGAACCTATGAGGGCAGAATCAAGGAAAAATATTCTGAAAACATGTTCATTAGTTATTAAAATACTACAAAGACTTACCTTTAAAATTGTTTTGTCCGTAAAAAATCATGAGACATTTATTTATAAAATAAATTTTCTTAAATTTATTTTACAATATTATTCACAATTAATTTCCAATTACAATTATTTCACAATTAAAATAAAAGTGTAAAAAATAAATTTTGTAATGTTGAGATAAATATTTTAAAACGTTGAAGGTTTTATATAGTTTTGGTATTATTAGGAATTGTGATTATAGCCTAAAATAGCATGAAAAGCAAGGTAATTATCAGAGGTAAGTACATATTAAAAATGTTGATTAATTCAATAAATTGAAAATAATAATTATTTATTATCATTCTAACTTTGCAATATTTAAAATCGATTGAAAAATAAAACGTAAATAATAAAAAATGAAACCACTTGAAAGTGATAGATATTATTAACCTAACCTTAAAATCCCATATACATTCCTGTAAGACATAATCATTAAATATTTCAAGACTTCATTACATGTATTTGAAGTCTTTCGTTTAGGTGTGAATTTTTGAAAACAAAAAACCCGAACCTCCTAATAGCCAACAAGCTGGTCTACACAGCATGTAACAGAGCCGACTCACCGACACGCTACGTTTGCATGTGTCGCTCCCAGGTGGGAAAGTGGTGGGGGCCGAAAATTCCCATGTTCTGGATGGGTTGGGACTGTGGGTAAAAGCGGCTTGAGTTCAGACTGGGAGCCAAAGCGGGTTGAAGTCCAAAACCGTTTTTCCCCGCGGAATAATTTCAGTTCGCTTCTACTCTGACGCTCAATCATTCCGTTTCCACTCCCATACTTTTTTCAAGTCTTCTTTGCGTTGACACGAGAACTGAAACCGCTTCTCTTCTGCAACTCATTTTGCACCGCTTTTACTCTCAGCCCGTCATATGAAGAAACCAAAGATAAGGTAAGAGGGGGACAGGGGATTTCGGAGGGATTCTGGATGGATAGGGGGTTAAGACAAGGGTGTCCGCTTAGCCCGACGCTTTTTGCGATTTTAATTGCGGATATGGAAAGTAAGCTAGAGGCCGGAGTGGTAGGAGGAGTCAGGATAGGAGGGGTTAGAATTTGGTCGCTAGCGTATGCAGATGACATAGTGTTGTTGGCAAAAAGCGAGGAGGCCTTAAAGGAAATGATGAAGAGGTTGAGAAGATACCTGGATAAGAACAGGTTAGAACTGAATGCGGAAAAGTCCAAGGTTATGGTTTTCAGAAAAGGAGGTGGAAGGGATAAGGAAGGGGAGTGGAAGTGGAAGAGAAAGGCGGTGAAAGATTTTGTGTACCTGGGCTTCTTGTTTCGGAGGAATGGCGGAGTGGATGGTCACATAAAAGAGAGAGTGAGGAGGGCAAATGTGGTGATGAGGCAGGTGTGGAGGTTGGGAAAGAAGTTATTCGCAGATGATTTTGGAAGGAGAATGAAATTGTTTGACTCACTAGTGATGAGGGTGCTATTGTATGGAGTAGAGGTGTGGGGGTGGAAGGAAAGCGAAGAGGTAAATAGGATACAGGAGAGATATGTAAAGTGGACACTGGGGTTGGCAAGGAACACGCCTAATTATATTGCCAGGAGGGAGACGGGGAGAACGAGTGTAGGGATTCTCGCGGGGAGTCGAGCGTGTAAATATGAGGAGAAATTTTTGGAAGAGGGGGGAAGTAAGCTGGTTAGGGAGTGTTGGTGGGAGAAGGAGAACAGGAGAGCGGGTGGGAAGATGGAGGTTGAAAGAGAAAGGTATTTTAGAACGAATGGACTGCACATGGAGGAATTGAGAAGGATGCATGAGGAAGGAAGGAAGGTATATGAGTTGGTTAAGAAAAACAGCATGGAGAGAGAGAGAAGACAGCAGGGGAAGAGAGAATAAGAGAGACAAGGTTTAATGGGAACTATGTGTGGATTATGCCAAGGGCAAGAGCGCAATATTTGTGTGAGAAAGGAGAGAAAGGAAGTCAGGAGCTTATAGCGAGGATGAGATGTGGGTGCATGGAGGGTTTAAATAGGTTCTGGCTCGCCAGGGAAAAGAGGATGTGTGAACTATGTGGGAAGGGGGAGGCAAGAGTGGAGCACTGGTTGGAGGAGTGCGTGGAGGTGGAAAGGAGTGGGATAAGCATGGTGGTATTGATGCATGAAAGGGGGGACAAAAGGGCAGTAGCATGGGTGAAAGGAGTATTGGGTAAGATGGAGAAGAAGAGAAGGAAGGAGGAAGAGGAATGGAGAAGGAAAGATTGTAAATAGAGGAGGAAGTAAATATAAGTAAATGTAAATATTGTAAATAGTAGATAAGTATTAGGTATTAGTCGCGGAGGCAGAGTTTGGTAATGCGAGGCAAGCAAGAAAGTAGGGACATGCGAGCGAGGCGAGGAAGGCAATGCGATAAGAGCGAGCGGCGTTAGAGATAAGGTGTGGAAGGATGTTAGTTTTAAGGGTTAGTTTTAAGAAAATTCTGTAAAAAATGGAAGTGTAAGCAAGTCAATTTTTTAAGGCCAGCAGGCTAAAAAATAAACGTTTATCTATTAATATACAAAAATTTGTCCAAAAATGATCGAAAGTTACATGTGTGATGTAACTAAGATCTCGAATTTTTAATGATTTTTCGGATTGTCAAAAATTATCTTTAGTATTTCAGAAATCTTGAGTCAAAATGTTATATTAATATTTTCCGTCAAATAAAACATTAAAAAAGAAATTGCTTAAATAGAAAGATTTACTACTTATTATGATAGTAATAAAATTTTATCTCAGAAATTGAAAAATGTTTTAAATGCAGGCTCCGTTGAGACTCTAAGATATGTGGCCTTTACGATCTCGGTCCTGGACAGTCGAACTACGATGTGACTCTGTTGTTTAGGAATGATGAACAAATTGTTACACAAACACTACACTCTACTTGAGTTTTCCTTAGCGAAATAGCCTCACTATCAGTGTTGGGTAAGTTACTTTTTTTGAGTAACTAGTTATTTACGTTACTTAGCGAAAAAAGGTAACTAGTTACAATTACGTTACTCCTAACTGTAACTGGTTACAGTTACTAAATAAAGTTACTTCAAGTTACCTAAAAAGTTACTTTTTTCACGTCCTTAATTTTCTAATTTAAAAATAAAAATAACTAAGATGATAATTCATAAAAACTTAATTTAAAATGAGATAGACATTAGTTAAAGTAATTTAAAAAATACACAATATATTTCGGCAAGTGAACAGCAATATATATTTAGAATAAAATTCAAGTTGATTCACTCGGAATGTCCTGCCCATGGTATCAGATTCTGAACGAGTTTTTTTTGTCTGCTTTGTTCGGCAGGATCGCCAGAATGACTTGTCTCGTTGACTTTATTTGCATCAGCCATTAAAAATGATTACACGAAACTTTGCAAGTCTCCTTGGTTTTGCTCTTGCTTGGTTGGTGTCATAAACATCATGAAGACCGAAGCGCGCAAGGCGATATACTGTTTCTGTTGTTCTCCGCCTGCGCGCTCCATTTTTTAATTTCTTTTTATCCCGTGACCCATACACCTCTTTTAATAGGAAGTATACAAAAAACACAAAGTAACTCCAAAGTATCTAAAATTAAAGTTCCAAGTAACTTACGAGTTAATTTTTAAAATAGTAACTAAGGTACTCTAAAATTTAAAAATAACGTAACTTTTCATTAACTGGTAACAAGTTACTATCCAACACTGCTCACTGTCCTAAAAATCCGGCATTTTAAAGGAACGTTTCTTGAGTGTTTAAAAGAAATGTCAGTATATAAAGCGACTTGGAACGGTACAATGTTAAAATTAAATTGCCAGTGTATTCAGTGACTCGAAATGCTACATTGGTGTGTAATGCGACAAATTTTTAAATAAAAACATAAATTCTAAAAGTTTAGACAATTTTTCGATAATAAAACTTCGATCAATGATAATAAAATTTAGTTTTGATAGTTCGGTTTGGACTCTTATGAAAGACAAAAAACAGGATAATTTTCTTCTTGTTCACTAGATTCAAGGACAAAAACATGAAAAATATTAAAGATCAACACACATACGAAAAAATGTAAATAGTATCTTAATAATTATTTACAATTTCATATCTACAGTTCTAAATTATATTAAGCATAGGATACAAATATTTACTAGTAGCTCCTATTGAAATTCTATAATGAGGTCTAAATGGATCTCAAATGGAAATGGAAAAGAGAGTGAGGTCGGTTTGGTTGTTTCTTTCCTTTTTGTCCCACTTTTTTCCATTATTATACAGGGTGTTTTTTTTATCTTGACACATCCACATATCTCAAAAAATACACATTCAACGAAAAAAATGTCCGTAATATAAACTTTTTATTTTTGTGGGGAAAAGCGATTCCGCAAAAAGTTACCAAACAAAAGTTAACAAAAAGTTAAGATGGGAACCTATATTTTTTATTGCAGAATTCAGATTCCCCATTAAAAAATAAGTAAGTTTTGTTCAAAAAAAATTTTCGTATCGCACCAGATGGCTATGCATTGGCGAAAAATGACATTCTTTACCATTCAAGGAATGCGCTTCCAAATGAAAGATAAAAAAGACAAACAAATTTTTGGTTGGATTTGGTATCTCAGTTACGTTCGTTTGGATTGTATTGTGCTGCTTATGTTCGTTTGGGTTTAATTGGGTGTCGTTGTATTCCCTCATTTCTTTTACAATGAAGGCTTTATCTGTACAAGAGAAAATTGAAATGATTCTCATTTATGGAGAAAGTGGCAGGAATATTGAGGATGCTGTCACTCTTTATGTTCAGCGTTTCCAGGCACTGTACTACGCCATACGGTCACGCGCTTCTTTTTACCGGGTTGTCAATAAATTCATCACTGACAAAAGTGTAAAAGCGAAAAAAAGGAATCGTCAAAAAACTATTACTGGAGTTAATAAAGAAATAGCGATATTAGCCGCAGCCGCTCATGACCCCCATGTTAGGACTCAACAACTGAGCCGTGATTTCGGAATGTCTCTAACCATTATGTGGAAGGTATTAAAACGTAATAAATATCCCTTTCATATTTCATTGCATCACGAACTTCATGGCAATGATTTTCAGAACCGAGTGACCTTTTGTCAGTGGGCGCTTCAGCATATACACGGGAACCCGAATTAATGCGAATGAACCCGAAAATGAACGCTTTTCGCACTTTAATGCTCTACGAGAGATTATAAAATTTGGTGCTTGTTTTGAAGACTGAGCATGAGAATTTTTTTAGTTTATGTTTTTTTTTCACTGATTTTTGGAAACACTATTTTAATTGTCGACATTTTAATCCAGAACAATTCTATTCTTGACCATTTTCGAAATAATTTTAATTAATTTCAATTAACACCTTCTTACCGGGCATGTTATGCAAGTTCCTTTGAAAAAGTGCAAGTTTATAGTGTACTAGATTGTAAGAAAATATTTAAGATCTGGCTAAAGACCAACTTGAAGTAAAAAAAACGGGCATATAGCATATATTCTCAATTCTTGCACGATCATCATCTTTAATCTGATTCAATCCGAATCAATCCGAAATCGCCATTAAATTATCTTCAATCCGAATGAATCTATCCCCTTCTAAAAATCTTTAAAATTTTGACACTTTTCGGGTATCTTTCAACGTTTTCCGCAAATCTCAAAATGTATCAAATTTCATCAATATAAAGACATTTAATATGTCATTTAATATTAAATTTTTTAAGTTTTCGCGTATATCTCACCGTTTTTGAAATAATAAAAAATTTTGATTTTCTCTTTTTGAAAACCTTTTTATTGGGTCAGTTCGTGGTAGCCACGGACCACCCCCTGTATAACACTCTGAAAATGTTGTCAGTTTCACGTATCTCATTTGTTTCGAGATCATTCAATTTTTTAAAATAATTTTGAAAATACTTTTACTGGGTATATTAATGGTGGCCGAGGACCATCACCCCTTTCAAAACCCTGAAATATGGTTACTGGTTTAGGTTGGGGTGGTCGAGGGTCATCCCCCTTTCGAAAACCCTGAAAATGTTGTCAGTTTTCCCATATTTCTCACCGTTTTCAAGATAACCCAAAATTAAAATTGAAAAAAAATTTTAACATATTTTTATTGGGTTAGTTCGAGTTGGTTGAAAGCAATCCCCCTCTTCAAAATCCTTAATATTTACGTAGTTTTCTCGTATCTCTGACCGTTTTCGAGATAATCTAAAATTGGATTTTTTTTTAATTTTGAGTTTACTGGTTTAGGTCGAGGTGGTCGGGAATCATCCACCTCTAGAAAACCCTGAAATTGTTGTCAGTTTTCAGTTATCTCTCACCGTTTTCGAGATAACTCAAAATTTTGATTTTGTTTTGAATTAAAAAAAAAATGTCTTCCCTTTCTCCTATGTTTAGAAAAACTAACAATGAATTTCACCTAATTTATAACTAAGTCGACTTAAACACACTTATTTGTATTCTTAATTTTTGAATATCTTATTAATTCTATATAATAGTGATGCCAGAAGTGTTGGCTATTTTGATATTTGCGCCTACTTGAATTATCGAGTTATCGATTTTTTTTATATTATCAACTTA
Source organism: Andricus curvator (assembly GCA_932195095.1). Classification (NCBI taxonomy): domain Eukaryota; kingdom Metazoa; phylum Arthropoda; class Insecta; order Hymenoptera; family Cynipidae; genus Andricus; species Andricus curvator. The sequence goes on along the minus strand of CAKNYM010048381.1, from coordinate 118,234 downwards.
TCGAATCTTGCTCTCGTTTCTCGACAGCTGATCTTGCTCTCGACAGCTGATTGGCTGATTCTACTGTGACTTAAATTATATGTCAATGGCTAACTGAATTGACGAATAGGGTTTAGGGACTACGCCTGAAGTTGGTCGAAAAGCATGCCCTTTTTATAATAGGGTAATAATGTATTTTTATTATTTCTAATTAAGTATTGTTCATTAGCACAATTTTTTATTCTACAACTTTATCAATATATTGGTTTATCCTTTATATCCTATTCTTTATCAATGCAAATTCCTACAAAAAAGCAAATTTTCGATATATTTGTAAGAATAGATATTTGTTATAACATACTTCATTTCTATAAATGCCTTGATTTTTCACTGGTTTTAAAACGAAACAAAATTAATTTTTTTAAAGTTTTAAATGAAGTATAAATTGTTATAATTTGTTTCAATTATAAATGTTAATTTCAGTCATTATTATAAAGTCCATAAAAGTAAAATAAAATTGAAATTTACTTTTTTCATCAGAAAGAAACTGAGACTAAATATGCCCAGAGAAAGCACAATTATTAGTATAGTGGGGCCTCTGCGGCCCAATTCAGGTAGGAATGTCCATAGAATAGACACGAACGGCATATAAAATTTAGTTTATTGTAAATAATGAATTGAATAAAACTCGAATATTAATAAAATTCAATACAAAGTAATTATATTAATAAAAATAATAGAATAGTACAGAAAAGGAAAGCCGATTGGATTAAAAGTTGGTAGAATACACATTATTTTAACATATGGATTAGAATATTAATTTTTTTCTGTTGAGTGGTACAATAAAAGTTTAAAGTTTTTAACAGTGAACATTATAATAATTGTAATATCCTAATAATCTGTATACATTAAAATTGTGAAACACCTATTGGAACCTTTAATGGCTACAAATTCGAATGTATGTCGAAATTATTTTTCTGCCGATAAAAAAGCTGTGTAAAACTGTAAAGATAATTAATCTGGGTCGGAGCAGTGTTGCGGAACGAACGTGTTATTTAAATAAATAACACGAGAATTCTAGATCAATCTAAAATATCTATACCTTACAACTGTATACCTATATACCCATCCACACACTACTATTTTCCAACCGAGCAAGTCACGCCTACCCCGAAAGGAAAATGGCTTAATGGTATAATAATAATATTAATAAATAATAAGATAAAATCGTCTTCAAATTGTTCAGGAAAAATGATTTTCTCCAGCTGGAATAAAAAGAGTTGATAACATTATAATTATATACTACCAATGGAGATAATAAAGTAAATATTAAGGTTGTAAAATAAATATAACGGAAAAATACTGAAAGATATAAATTTTATTGTAATGAAACGTATAATACAATATTTCAAGCATCAAATGCACGTGCAAATTATAATTTTATAGATGCATTTGATGCTTGAAATATCAGTATGCCCCGTCGGGCCTCGCCGCCAAATAAGAAGGCGAACCGGCCGGGAGTACAACTACTGAAAATATCGCGTTCCCTATAGCTTATACACAGAGAAAACTTTTACGAAATATGAGTCTTGATCTTTACACCATAATTTCTAATAGTGTACTAAAGATAATAATGTTTTGCAAGCAGGTAATGAAAGATAAATAATTAAGGTTTCCGTTGATATAAATATAATAATGACTTATGTAGTTTTAAATGGTTATAATGTTGTTGTGAAAGTTCGTGCGACCAGATAATTCTCGAAAGGGGGTCGGGGATACGGTATGGTAGGCCGTTAGGGCAACCGAGGTTCTTCACAACTTTGATCCCGTTTATTGTATTCGTGCGTTCATGTGAATGTTTTTATCTTGCTTTATTAGTTACGCTTTACGCGAAGCTTTCAATAGAGTAACCGTAGTCTTTTCTTTCTGTTCTATGCGTTTGCTTTATGATGTGGTTACCGTATTCATAGCATCATTTTATTTTTAATTATTTTTTAATTAATGATTAAATGAAACGTTTATTATTTCAAATTTAATTTCAATCAATGACAACTATAAGTAAACTGGTACTTAATTAAAATTATTTTTTTGTATATTTTAGTAATAGTTGAAATACATCCCATATTGGATATTAATTATTTTGATAAATAATAGAATCATAATCATAGCAACCTAAAGTTTAATTCAGTAACACTGTCAAATCTTTCAACTATAAGTTCAAACTACTAGGAACCACTAGGAATATAATGTCATTTTTATTCTAAAAGTGAAACAATAATAAAAACATTGAAATATAACCTATATTGGATAATAATTAGCTACAATTAATAATAGAACTTAAATTTGTAATTTCAAGTTTCATTTTATAATACTGTACAGTGTTAATTTTTAAATTAAATTTTCTACACGAAAATACAAAATTTGAACAAAGTACATGAATTTTGTAATAAAAACGATAAATTTTTTTAACCAAACATGAAATTGTTGAATTTTCATATAAATTGATTAATTTTTAATCAAAAGGGAAACGAATTTTCAAAAATATATTTGAACTTTAAACAAAGTAAAGTAATTGTCAACAAAGTACTTCAAATTTCGATTAAATACTTCCATTTTGTGTTTTCAACAAAAAAGTTCATTTTCAATCAAAATAAATTAATTTTTGTAAAAAAAAGAAGACGAATTTTGAATAAAGAATATAAATTTTCAATCACATAGTTACATTTTCAACCAAAGTAATGAATTTTATTCACAAAAATAAGAATTTTTAACCAAGTATATGAATTTTCTAATAAAAATGATAGATTTTTGAACCAAAAAGGAAATAGTTAAATAAATTATCAATCAACAAGGAAATAAATTATCAACAAAATAGTTTAATTTTAAACAAAATAAAATAATTTTCAACAACGTACTTCAACTTTCGACCAAATACGTGTATTTTGTATTAGATAATTTTAAGGAAAATACATTTATTTCAAACAGAATAATTTAACTTACCAACAAATACTTCGATTTTGTATCAGACAGTTCAATTTCCCATAAACGGACAAGAATTTTATACAAAACAGTTGAATTTAAAAAAAAATGACATTTTCAATCCAAACAGATTAGTTTTTGTGAACAAAAGAAGACAAATTTTCAATAAAATAAGTTAATTTTCAATAACATAGTTACATTTTCAATCAAAGGAATGCATTTTCTACACAAAAATACGAATTTTTAAGGTATACAACACAAAATTTACTATGACTACAATGTGAACTATACACAAAAGCTCATCGTATTGATATATTCATGTTAAAAAAAATGATAGACTACAACCAGAAAATCATTTACATTGCAGTAAATAATTCACAAATAAAAAAAGGGTAAAATCTCTCAAAACAAACCCTCGAAAGAAACGAGGGTAAATAAGGCCGCCAAATGATACATCCTTGCTAGCATGAAATACAAAATAATAGTAAATATGTATATATAAAAGTTGCCTTTTGGCGTTCAAAGTTTCGAAAATTCGAGCATTTTCTTATGAACTCGCCAAAAATTCTTCCGACGGGTTTGGGACCCAGTCCTGGTCATACAGGGGGGAGGGGAAGAGGCCAAATTTGGCTAATATTTGAGGGTTTTTGCGCGTGAGTGGTGTGCAGCTCTTGGCTCGCCTGATGTGGCAGAGCGACCCTAACTCACTACTACGCGACAGTGCTCGACCCCCTTGTATGCCTTCCGCCCCCCCCCCCCCCCCCCAGACTTGCCGCGCTGCCTGCCCGCACCGCACAGCTACGGTTGGCAGCAAGCACCGAGAGGCAAACGCGTCGCAGCTCGTCGATTCTCTTTGGAGTGGCTGGCGCACGGTGTCAGAACGTTCGCGTTTTGTTTTTTCTTCTGCGTGATCTTGGGGTTTTCCAACCATGGAAAACTGCAAAAAGCGTAAAATATTGAGGCAGTCTTTCGTGTGCCCTCTGTTTGGCACACCGAGTGACCTGTCAAATTATACTCTTCCCTCATTTGAAGATGTTATTAGATGATGTCAGGAGGAACGACAAGAGATGACTTCAGCGTTGAACAACACAAATGTTCCTTTCGGAGCTATTGTTAAGACAGTAGCTCAAAAGGTAAAATCCATTTTCGAAAAAACTTCTATTCCGTCAGTCTCTGAAACAAGGATTTACCAAAAGATACAATCGTATCACACTACATACATAGTGGTGCCGTTCGATACGTTCTCGTGATCGTGTCGGGATCGCGTCGGTTTTTTCTCGAGTTGGGATCGGGGTTTCTATACCCGTGACCGGTTTTCTCTCGTCTGGACTTTGGCTCGGAATGCGATATATCGACTCGGGATCGAGTCGGGTTTTCGATACTCCTTCGCCAGATGTGTGTCTGTGACGTAGCGGTCCACAGTGGGGTGAAATGAAAAACGAAGTTCAAAATGACGTTTAGAACGCAATAATGCACCGATTGTAGATTTTTGTTGTGTAAAAATTCCGGGCTAAATTTCCTAGAAAACGTTGAGAGTGGATGTTTTATTTTTTTGTTTATTTAATTTTTATGTTAAAGCAAACAGCGAAAGTGTCACTTTTTTGTATTTCATGTTTTATCTCCTAGACAAAATTTTTCTTATACTTCAAGTCAGTTGGATTCAATGCACAGCGATATAAGGAAGAAGAAAAAGATTGTTAGCTTGTAAAGCTAATTGTCATAAGCACATTTTATTAACAAATAATCGACATTAAGGAATATTTGTTTTCAAAGTGTATTGCTGCTCTAAAATTGCTTGCTTTTATTGATTGGACTTTGGATGATACGTGGGCATCAAAATTCAAGACTAAATGTTATTAATCAATTCTATAAACAAATTCTATAAACAAATGTACATCACAGAAATTAATAGGCAGAAACAAATCTTTTTTTATAATAAATTTTAAAGTTAAAAATTTAAAATTAAAGCTTTTTTGGGTTTCAATCGTGTGCGAAACTATGAATGTTGCCGACGTTTCGTGAACATTGCAGTTCACTTCTTCAGGGCTGACTTGAAACTGAAGTTTCAGTTTATGTTTTTCTTATATACGTATTCTCTGCGATGCCTGTGATTGGCCAGAGCGCCCCATGGTGGGGACTGGTCGAACTTGATTGGCCAATCAAGTCTTTTTTTTAAAAAACCCGAGAGGACGGAAAGCCAAATCGGATTAGTATTATATCCATTTTCCCTATCGATGTTATTAGGGTGTTTTAAGATTTCGATTGCTTCTCTATGTTTTCTTGGAAATTTATTGCACGTTTTTACGATAACGGTTGTTTTGTCAAATAAAATGCTATGTCCTGTTTCGATATGATTCTCAGCTAGTGCAGATTGCGTGAAATGTTTTAGCCTGAATTTACTCTCATGTTCCCTTACACGTTCGCTTACTGCCCTCCCGGTTTCTGCAATATAGACTTTGTCACAAGAACAAGGGATTTTATATACTCCCGGATCACTGAAAGGTGCCTTTTTATCTTTAGGGTTGTTTAGAAGTTGTCCTATTTTCGCAGATGGTTTAAATATGGTTTGGATGTTGTGTTTGTTGAGAATTCTTCCTATTTGTTCTGTGTTACCTTGAATGTAGGGTAGGATGGTGGTCGTTTTTCTCTCTCTTTCTTTACTAGGTTGTGTTGACTTGTTTTTTTGAGTGTATTTTCTTATTGCTTTATAAATTTGTTTGTTTGTGTAATAAAAAACAAGAATTCAACGATCAAATTTGGACAAACACCACAAAATGCTCCTTTTGCAATTCCTAAAAACCAAAAAAGTTTGTTTCTTTGCACAAAAATAAAAAAGAGGAAAGAAAAATGAGAAGGCAACCAATCAAATCCCCTTCCTTCTCTTTTTTATTTCTTTCGCCTTTTTTATTTTTATTATTATCAAATCACAATATGACAGCATGCACAATATTTACCAACGTTTCGGTGCTCACACAGCACCCTTATCAAGGCAAGAAAAATTAGAGCAGGTAGGAACAGCGACGAAATAACGACGCTATCGCCTCGATACCTGACAACTAAATGTGGGTCAAAAGGGATTAAATGGGATTTTGAATTTGATTTTAATCTAATTTAAAATTCTTAAATTTCAATTTTTTTCAACCAATTTTTGTTTAATTTTCTTTCGAAACCTTTTTTTCAAAAATTGTTTTTCAACAGATTTTTTTTTTCAATAATTTTTTTTCGACCAATTTTTTTCCCAAACTTTTTTCAAAAAGTTTTTTCCAACAAATTCTTTTTTTTCAATATTTTTTTCAAAACCTTTTTTTATCAATTTTTTTTTAATCAAAATTTTGTTCAAAACCTTTTTACATTCTCATTCTAATGAGAAGATATTGGTTTTATGTAAAATTTGACATAGTCGGTTTTCATCAAATGTCCACGTTTTGAGACCTCCTGAGTCAGAAAAAACGATTTTTACGAAGGTGTCTGTCTGTCTGTAGTCTGTCTGTCTGTCTGTCTGTAGCCACGATAACTTTCGAAAAAATGATCAGATTTGATTGAGCTTTGGCACACTTTTTTATGGCCGAAAAATAGAGAACGAGTTCGTTAACCAGCTATTTTGGATGAAAATCCAAAAAGTGAGCACATTTTGAAAATTTTTGAGACCACTTTTTTGGAAGATTTGAAAATTCTATGTACGGTTATTAGTAGTACGTAAAATGACGAACAAAATATTCTTATGACTTTTCGTGATAAAAAAAAAATTACTGGAGTTATAGCATTTTCAAAATTCCAAAAAACAAACGAAAATGAACATTTTAAGCCGAAAAACGCACGATATGAAAAAAAGTCAAGAGGAGAAAAACGTTGATTCCTGAACACCTTATAATATTTTCATGACAACTTTTTGAATTTTTCAAAAAATAAAAAATTCAAATTTTGATCGCACAAAAAATTAATGAAAAATCAAAAAAGCCATTTTGCTGTAAAACTATGCAAGATACCAGAAAAGATCATCTCACCAAAATTGTGCACCTAAAAAAGATCTACAAATTTCTTATCATTCACTTTTTGATATGACGCGTAGTTTTTGTTTTATTCGTAAAAAACAGCATTGAAAATAGAAAAATCAAATTTTCAGACGAATATTACCAGCTACGAAAAAATGACCGAAACAAAATTTGTTCATCCATGGAAGAGGTACAAATTTATTGTGACTCATGTTTCGATAGGATGCGTGGTTTTTGTTTTATTCGTGAAAATAACATTGACAGTAAAGAAAATCAAAGTTTTGAAAAAACAATGCAAGGTACGAAAACATATAAATGAACAAAAATTGTGCATTCAAAAAAGACTTACACACCCGTAATCAATTTTTGTGGTAAGAATATATTCAAAATGAAAAAATTAACTTTTTTGATAAACGGCACAAGCTAAAATAAAATGTTAACTAATAAAATTTGTCGCCTCAATTATATCATTACTTTTCATTTGAAATCAAATACAAATTTAGTAATTTGTATATGAAGAACATATAACACGAAGCACAAAGTGCGCGCTCAGTGTATTTACCAAATCGCACGCCGTAAGTGCGCTCCAACTTTTTTGTTTCTATCATACGGTTCAAATGATTTTCAAATCAAATATCGAGCGCGAAGCGCGAGTGTCTGGATGAGAATGTGTTCCTTAAGGTCGATAGAACCTTGAGTAAATAAAGTTCCTTTTCAGTCTAAAATAAAAGAAAATTTAACAATCACTTAATATGTAGAGGTTTTGATAATTTTATAATATTTGCAAACAAACTTTTTCTTTTCATCGAAGTCGAACACGAAGTTCAAAAATCTAGAGGAGCCTAGCGTAAAGCGCGATGCAAATACGCCCGAGCGCGTAGCGCGAGGTGAATACATAATCGAGCGCGAAGCGCGAGATAAATATATGATCGAGCGCGAAGCGCGAGATCCAACAGTCGCGCGCCCTAGGCGCGCTGAAACTTGCGAGCGAAGCGAGCCGCGCGCGAAGCGCGCCATGAGAATGTGCCCGCGAAGCGGGCAGATTTTTTTCACAATGTTCAAAAATATTTTGTTTTAAGATTCTGTTAAGACTTAAATTAACGTCTTAATAGGCTACAAAACCCTTTCTTGTAGGCGCTCGGCGCCTACTTGGACTATTTTTTTCTTTTGAACTTGCTGAAATCATATTGCCAATGATACTTACAGAAAACATGTTGCTATGCGTTAATATTTCCTTATTTTATTAAAAAATGATACATAAAGAAATTAAATAAATAATAGAGCATAAGAAAAGAATAAGAAAAATAAAGAATCATTTTGGACGTTTTTAAGCGAAAAGAAATCGTTTTCTTGCTGAAATGTTATTGCCAATGCATTTGAAGTAATGCAAAGTAAACTGCAAATAAAAACATTGACAGTGGAACTGTTTTGAATTTTAAAGGTTTCAAATTAAAGTTCAACACATTTGTCATTCGAAATTGTTTCATTCAAATGCTGAAGCATTTACACGTACTTTTCAATAACAAAATTTGTATAAATAGAACATTTAAAAGATTCGAACCATTTAAATTGACTTGTTTAGTTGAAAATTAATGTTTGAAACTGAAAATTTAACTATTCCATTTTTAGTTCAAAATTTAGCGTTTTTACTTAAAAGTTCAACTACTTGGTTGGAAATTCACTTTTCTGGTCAAACATTCTGGATTTCAGTTGAAAAGGATTTGGTTGAAAATTGAACTATTTTTTTTTTTAATAAAAATTAATTTTTTCCCTGAAAATTTGAAGTATTTGATTTGTTGATAAAAATTCATCTTCTTGGCGGAAAATCGAGAGAAGAGAATAATAATAAATTAATTATTCTCCGAAAAATAATTCTTATAAATAATACTAATATTTTAAGTTCATTTAAAAAGCTTGAATATTCATCGTTTTGGTTGAAAACTGAACTATTTTCTTAAAAATTTAACGATTTCGTGAAAAATTTATGTGCTTTGTTAAAAATTGGTATTTTTTGGAAAAAAAATTAATTCGTAAAAAATTTAACTATTTTGTTGAAAAATCGTTCGTTTTAGGTGGAAATTTATTTTATAACTGAAAATGTAACTATTCAAGTTGAACATTCATCATTTTAGCTAAAAATTAATCTCTTCCTTTGAAAATTCAACTAAAAATTGATTCTTACGTTGAAAATTTAACTATATTCTTGAAAACACGTTTTTATTGTTTGAGAATTAATTTTTTCAATGGATGAAAATTTATCTTTTTCAGTTGAAAATTGAACAACATAATTGATTGAAAATTAATTTTTCTAACCAAAAATTTAACTTCCTGATTTTCGGGTAAAAATTCGTTGAGAATTTAACTATAGTATTGAAGATTCATGTGTTTGTAAAAATTTGTCTTTTTGGTATAAAATTAAGTGTCTTGGTTGGAAATGCAAACACTTGGTTGACAGTTGAAGAGCATTGTTGTAAATTCATTTTATTGTTTAAAAATTTAACTATTTTTTTTAAACGTTGTTTATTGTTGGAAAATTGATTGTATTATTCAAATTTTAAGTATTGCAGTTCAAGGTTCATCATTTGATTTGAAAAGTAATTTCTTTACTTGAAAATTCAACTTTTTTTTTCGTTTTTTTTTTCAAGTACAAAATTAATTCCTTTAATTTTTTCTTGTAGAAAATTGAACCTCTTGGTTGAAAATGCAACTACTTGATATAAAGTTTAACTACTTGGTTAAAATTTCACGATTCAATCGAATGCATTCTATTTAAAACAATTCAGCTGGAAATTGTAAACTTTTCCATATCTGCTTTATATTCGCTCCTTTTTAATAAATAGTCCGATATTGCCAAATATTAAAAAAAGATTCTTTTTCATTAAAAAACAATTTAAAATTGAATCAAGGTTGAAAATAGGATCTATAGTTGCATTTAGAGGTTTCAAATTATGTACTACTAAGTCAAAGTACAACTCTTCCACTATGGGGAAAATAATTTTCAGCATTTTCACTCCAGCCATAACCGGTTTAACCAGGCAGTGGAGGAGTCAGGGGGGACCGAGTGACGTCAAGCCATTGTTAAATTTCCCTCTCCGCTCAGTTCAACTGAGAAGTGCACATCTGTCGAAGGAGTATCGAAATCCCGACTCGATCCCCAGTCGATATATCGACTTCCCGAGCCAAAGTCGACTCGAGCTAAAACCGACTCGATCTACACCCGATACTGGAGGCTTGGATCGAGTCGGGATCGTGTCGAAATCGGGAAATATCGCTCGACGGCATCACTATACATACATGAACATTAGAAAGAGTTACGAAAAAGACCATCTCAAAAAAGATTCTAAGTTTCAAACCAGGTACAAAAAGTTGATGACTACATCTTCAGCATTGTTTGAGGTGGCTTCTTGCAAGTGCCCTTTGAAGAGGAATTGCTTCTGTGCAAAGCCTGTCCTCTCTTGCACCTTTGCTGAACCTAATGTCTGCAAATGTTGCTGTGAAAAGAGTATGAAAATACCAAAGTTAGAGTTGCAATCCATGTATGACCAAAGAAACGAAAAGAGGGGTGCAATAGCGGAGCTAAACCGAAAAAATACGGCAATACTTACCAAAAGGCTCGAGAGACAATTGAAAAATAACGTAAAGGACATTCGGCATTCTTGTTCTCATTAAAATAAAAATTACATAATACTAATGAGGGTTCATGTATAATCATAATAAGCAATAGTTATCTATAGGAAAGTTACCTATGAAGCTTTACTACATACAAAACATACTGTGTACTATATATTACGGAATTTTACGTCAAATTAATCCAGTTTCAAATCGTAAAGGGCTAGTATGTATCTCGGAAAATTGAATCATACTACCCCCATTGCTAAACTTGATCGTTTAGTTTCAGAAATTCATTCAAAGTCCATTATAAAGACAGGCCCGCCAAATGTGCATTTTCAAGAAATGTTAGTAATTACAAATTCTGTCATTCATATTATTATTATTGAAGGTATGTATTTTACTTCTGAGACATGAATATATACCATTAAACCATTTCCCTTTTAGGGTAGGCTTGACACTACCCGATTCGGGTAGTGTTTCTAGGTTTTTCTTGTAGTTATAAATAACTACAAGTGTGGGCTCACCACACCCACGATGTGCCAACAGCACTCATGTCAGTATTCTTGAATGGTCACCCATCCAAGTACTAACCGCGTCCAACGCTGCTTAACTTCAGTGATCTGACGAGAACTGGGGTTTTCAGCGTGGTATGGCCGTTGACAATAATTAAAATATTAAAACCTGTTAATGAGAAAAATGTTTTATTCACTAATAGTATTTTGCGAATTTGACAGCTAAATATTTCCTCAGGTAAGATATTTTTCAGGGCGGTCAAGGTCATTCTTGGAGGAACTTTCAACAAGGAATTCAATGGTGACCTTTATTTTGATCTTGACCATGACCTTCACGGTCATTTCAAGGTCAAATTGATTTTTTTAAATGGGAACCTCTATTTTTGACCCCGGGAACTGACAGAGCGGAAAATTTTACGTCCAGATATGACCTTGACAAATCGAAAATTTGACCTGGAAAGGTCAGGGCAAGGTCAAACAACGTACAGCAGGATGACTCCACCAGCATGCATTTATGAAGAAAATGTTCAACGCAAAAGTTGTAGCATTTTATACTCCCGATCGATTGGTGACTTTGACCTTGTCAATGACCAGAACCTTCACGAGGACATTTTCTTCAAAAATGCATGCTGGTGGAGTCATCCTGCTGTACGTTGTTTGACCTTGCCCTGACCTTTCCAGGTCAAATATGGACGTAAAATTTTCCGCTCTGTCAGTTCCCGAGGTCAAAAATAGAGGTTCCCATTTAAAAAAATCAATTTGACCTTGAAATGACCGTGAAGGTCTTGGTCAAGATCAAAATAAAGGTCACCATTAAATTCCTTGTTGAAAGTTCCTTCAAGAATGACCTTGACCGCCCTGAAAAATATCTTACCTGAGGAAATATTTAGCCGTCCCGGGACTTTTTGGACACCAGGTATATATATATATATATATATATATATATATATATATATATATATATAATTAAAAGTTTGTCATAAGGACAACCGCAGGATTTCGCTGGGAGCGGTTGCTAATCTGAAAAATTGCACCCGCTCCCAGCGAGATCACGGTAAAATTTCAGCTGTAACCACGTCTCTCGACCGTGAGATAAATGGTTACAGTCTGCGACGAATTCAATACGATGATCCGGTAAAAGGCTCGTGTACCCTGAGGACACGGAGCGACACAAGGACGACCGCCTTCTGCATTTTCCCGGCAAGTGTCTCAGCATTTTGTTGACACGCATGGATGCTTTTCAGTCTATTAACCAGTGAAACCTTGGCACCTCCAAGAGCGCCGATGATTAAGACGATTAGCTTAACAGAATATTCCGGCTATAACCGTCGCAACTCCCTTATAAGATCTTTATACCTCTCTTTCTTTCCTTTCTCCTTGGCTATGACGTTTTTGTCGGCTGGTGCCGAAAATTCGATAACGAACATGGCTCGTTTCTCGAAGTAAAGGAGAACTATGTCAGGCCTCGAGTGCGCAACAGAAACAATTGTCCAGAATATGAAGTTCCAGTATATGCGGCACTTCTCATTTTCGACCATTGACTCTATTTCCCTAGGAGCGTTTAGCGGAGCGGTATTTGGGCTAATGCCGTAAGAGTGACAGAGATGGTAATAAAGCACTCTTAGTGCCGCATTGTGCCTTTGGATGTAGGTCGTTCCCGCATGAGTTGGACAACTAGATAGTATGTATCCTAGATGCTCGGGGTGTGCATGACACGCTCTGCAGCTATCATCGGGAATGTCTTGGCTCAAAATGTGGCGACGGTATGCTAGAGTGGAAATGACACCGTCTTGACATGCGAAAATGAAACCCTCCGTGCCCGACTTCAAGCCGGGTGATTTAAGGAAAGCAAACGTTAGCTCTAACGACATCGACTGATCCTCCACATTTCTGTGGAAGATGCCGTTCATCCTCTTGTCGTGGAGCTGTTCGTGGAAGTTTTTCTCCTGTGCTTTCTTAATCCAGGCCTTCAGGAGTGAGTACTCGAGATGGATAAGATTTTATGCATTTTGCTCACCCCTGATATTGAAGACAGTGCCGAGTTTTTCAGCAGCTTCCTCCGCTACTTTGTACAGAAACGTCCCTTTGCCCGCTTCTTCGTGTTTCCTGACCATTTTAAGAAGAGGGTCTTGTCCATTTGCAACTATATGTGCTGTACCCAGAATAATCCTGTTGTGAAGACATTCAAGATTAAGTATTCCGCGACCATATATATTTCCTTGGGTTATATTTCCCTTGTTATCCCAGAGTCGGTGTTCAAGGCACCTCGCCCAGGTGCCATTCAGCTTTCGGCACGGTTGTTACGCCTCCGCTTGGGGGGTTTTACTTCGGGACATAATTCGGGATTAAATTTATAGAAATACGACACAAGATGCAATACAATGTTTAGTTACAAAATTTGTCTTTTTTTATGGGATACGCACTTTTTTAAATTATAAAAACAAGACAATGAAAATATTTCTGTTTCAATACCAATGCATACTATAAATTGTAATAATATACATTTATTGAAATGATACATTTGTCAGGGTGGCTTAGGATGAAAATTAATGCAAAATAAGGAACAAATATTAAAGTTATCATGAAAAATAAAATTTGTATTATATTTTGCAATATCTGAGTAAGCAGTCCCAGACCGTGGTACAGAGATAAATATACTTAATATACATTTGATATATTAGAGTTGAACATAGTCTAGAAAAGTTCGCATTTTGGACAAAGTCGAGTACGCGAAGTATGAGATACGTGGTGAGAATGTGTTTGTTAAAGCCGAAGGAGCTTTAACAAAAGAGAATTCATAATAGCCTAATTACATCTGTCGATTCTTCGACCTTTAATTTTAAAAGGCCTGTGCACAGATGTAGGAGAAGTACAAAGGCCGAGTGCACAGCGTGTGGTAATAGTATATAGTGTATCAAGTGGGGTGGGACGGTCTTTTCGTGACGTGTGCAATGTTTTTATGACGAGTCCAAAAACAGTGCACGAGTCACGAAAAGGGCCGTGCGTGAAGTGTCCAGGTTGAAACTCTGGTGGGGTGCAGGGGGCAAAGCTCCCGCCGAGGGGGGGGGGAGGAGCCCTACGCTAAGAAAACATTAATTCTGAGGTAAATAAAAGAATGATTTAAACTTACCAAATTATGAAGAAAAACTTTTCATGATGTATGAGACGTTTCATTAGACCAAGTTTTTTGTTAATAATCCACTGTTTTGCAATTAAGACGTGATATCGATGAGTTTACAAGCAGTTATTGATTTTTCTGCTCGTTCTGCTCTAACGAAAGCGTAGTGGGGAGGTTGTAAGCCGCTGGGTAGCGCCAGCGGCTCTAGTCAAAGTTACGCGAAAATTTGAATTGGATAAATGAAAAATTGCTCTTTTTAATACAAATTCATAATAAAAGTTTCTAGGTTATTCGCAATAGTTATTTTTGATACAAGTGCGCAAAATAGGTGATTGTGTGCGAGTGTGAATTTTGCAGCATAAGCCGGAGGCTCGAAGCATGAGTCGGTGGTTAGCGCACGAGCGAAGAATATTTGAATATTCAAACCGGTGTATTGTATTGAATTTAAAGTTAATTATTTGATCAAGATTATAATATCGTATTTATTTTAGTTTAAATAAAAGAAATAGAAAGGAAACGAAATAATCGACTATAGATGTTGACGATGTTGACATAGAGCTTTAACCTCAAAATTCAATACTTTGATTTTGCACGTAATAAAACATAAGAATTAAATATACATACGTCCCGGCATCCCATATATAATACTGTTGGATATCAGTAAAGTACGGGTTTTATGTTATCAAAAAAGCATATTTGATATTTTTCTATTTTAAATACAAATATTTGCTTACGTTGAAATGATCTTCACAACAATATACTGTTGACGTTAAAGATGTGTTAGGGCACATGTCAAGAACAATTTTGTACCATTTTTTTCGTTCCTCATCTTTGGGTATAGATATGAATAATTTTCCTGAATTTTTGACAAACGTGTTCTTGCATTGAGGCACAAAACACCAATGGTAGCGCTGATTTTTTTTGCATTTTGATGAAAAAAGCGTGAATCGCCCGGCTTATTTACAAGCGTTTGGCGGCTAGCTACGTCACATCAAGATGGCGGAATGGGCGCGACAGAAATAGGAATTTTGAATGCGTACAAATTTTTCTTTTTCAAATATAAATTCGAAAAAAAATTTGTTTACACTATGCTGGTATTATTAGTGATTTTAGAGCATATACTTTAATATGCAAGAATAAAAAAAAATTAGTGGATGACCCTATTGTGCGCGTTTCAGATTACCAAAGCTAGCTAGAGACTACAATGCACTCTGGTATAGCCCGAAATGTTCTATGTT
Source organism: Andricus curvator (assembly GCA_932195095.1). NCBI lineage: Eukaryota > Metazoa > Arthropoda > Insecta > Hymenoptera > Cynipidae > Andricus > Andricus curvator. The sequence continues at coordinate 102,804 of CAKNYM010048381.1, read as the reverse complement.
TGTCCTTAGGTACAGGGCCCTCTAAGTCCACCTAATAGTACCCTTTAGACTTTAACGTTGATTTCATTTCCGAAAACTTGTCTGGAAGCTACAATCCGTACCAGATATGTTTTGACAATTAAATCGCACTTTAATTGCAAAACTAGTCTGACAGCTAAAATGCGTACCAGATTTTGTTTGATTTAATGATGACTTTCCCGTGCCTTCATGGTAAGCAATTTTATTGCTGACAACCCATCACGCCAGCTTCTGATCGTTACTTCGATGGTATTTCGAAAGGAATTAGCTCATCATTTAAAAGAATTCCTGATTGTATTTTAGAGATATTTCACAATCGGAATTTTTTTAGTTTATAGAATTTTCTATTGGAAAGGGGTTTTCCATTATATTTCAGCATTTAGCGTAGCATAGTACGTGGGTTTGTTGACATGTTTCCGCGGCCGTTGCATGGTTATGCGTTTGTTGGAGTCGTAACGAGGGAGGGACGGAAGGGAACTGCGATTACTACCTTCCGTTATATGTTGCCTAACACGTCACGGTATGAACGTTCTATGTGCTTTTAATTGAACGGTGAGTGACTGATGATAAAAGTGACTACACTCATAATTCTATTGCTCGCCTTTTCGAGCCGCTTGCAATGTCTTTCGCGGGCAGGTAAAAATGCAGCTTTGACAGGTCGATGGCCGAGGTGTCGAAACAAATATGAAATTGTTCAACCAGATTTCAAAGATTTTCAGGAATTTTAAAGCATTTAGAATATTTCAAAAGATTTCAAGGAATATTACAGATATCAAGATGTTTTACTCGATTTTACTCGATTTTAGTGACATCCTTAGGGATTTCACAAAATGTAAAGGAGTTGATAAATTTCAATATATTTTAAAAATTCGTGGAATTTCAAAAGAAATTATAAGATTTCAAGGGATTTTAAAGAAGGGATTGAAAAAGATTGACGAGTTTTATAGAAATTTTTAGATCAACTCAACAGATTTCAAGGATTGTTAAAGCATTCCAACTGATTTCAAAGCTTTTAGTGTATTTTAAAAGATTCGAAAATATTACACGCGATTTTATGGGAGATGCATATTATATACCAGATATCAAGAAAAGTTAACCTCTCGATTTAATACTTTAAAAATTTTATGGCACTATTATGACGTTCAAAGAAGCGGCCGACATGTTCGCTTCCATCTCCACTGACCGTCGCGTGGCCTCCACTCCGAAGATCTGGGTGGTGGTAGAATTCAATCGACGACAGTGTGGAGTCAGTGATGTGTTGCCAGGAACAATTTTTACAGAGCGCCTTGGCTTGACAGTACTTTCTTACTTTTTTATTGAATTATAAATCAAAGCATTTAGATATAGATTTTTAGATCCCTATTTTGACAACTCAATGCATACTTTTTTTAAAGAGTCGTTTTGTGTGAAATATACACGTAAAAGGAGATACGTATAACTAAATTATACAAAAAATTCATTAGTATAACTTTATTGACATTTTTAATCCTCTGCGATACAAAAGTATCTTACAAAGTACAGGTATTATAACTGCCTCAATTTTTACGAAATTAAATATTTAAATTTGAAGTTGCAAACGATTAAAGATTTCTTTATTAATTTGTTTGTGTACCTTCTTAGATTAATTGTCATTAATTATTTCAATGTTAATAACTATTAAAAAGAGTTTATTTCATTTACCATAATAAATATTTTCGTTAAGTTAAGAATTATTTACTATTTAATAAAATAATTATTCGAATTCAATTGTTAAAATAGGTATCTAGATTCTAGATTTATAAACAGATAGGGTAAGTGAACAGGCACAAAAAAAGGTTGACTATCTTACAGAATGTTTTGTTTAAATTATGAAAACAGATTCGATGTGAAGGCAGCATGGAACCAAAAAAATCTCCTTGACCAAGAATGTGGAAAATTAACATTCTGATGACGTGCGAAATTGATGCCTTATAAAAACCGTTTCTTTGCGGGAGCAATCTGACTTGCTTCACTATTAAGATAGTTTGGAAATGTATTTATCGCGCTTGTTTAAAGTTTGACACCAATGGTTTCTGAATCTATAGAAACAAAATTTTCATAGGTTATGAAAACGGAATATCCATGTTCTAATGTGTGAAGCTGTCTCAAATAAAAATACAATTCTTTATTTTAGTTATGTTTTGTCAATGAATGAAGTGATCTGCTGGTATCGATAGGCAGCTTACATTTTTTTGCATGTAATTCGAATCCCGTATCACGACCGTATCTTCTCATTCAACTTTATTCTTATTGAAAAAAAACAATTAATTTTATGCAAATGGAAACTTAACGTTCATGTAATAAATAACTGAGAATATAAGTTCTTAAATATTGTACGATACTAGCGCCATTATGGCCCCATATGGTGGAATGCGAATCTAGGCATAAAGTGGTACTTATTTTTGTTTTAATTCGTTATCTTCTACTGGTCGAATTTGTTCGTATGCCCAAAAAAAGGGAGTACCCGAAATTTTAGCTAAATCGGTTTATATTTACCCATCAAACATGGTTCTTAAAATTTCCCACGGGATTTACGTTGGAGAAATCACGCAAAAACGAAAAAGGTACATAACTTTTTCAATTTTCTTTCAAATCGTTCTATTTCCGAGAAAAAAAAAACTTGCATGGAATGCATTAAATATCTTCAAGGTCAAAAACTAAATTCTAAACTAAAAACTAAGTGGACCCAAAAATTCTATTTCTTAAAGTTATTGACAAAGGGTGACCAAATAATGGGCAAAAATTTAATAATTTATTCTCAAACTAATGCGAAATCTCAAAACCCAAAATTTTGAAAAAATACAAAATGGCGATTAATTCAAAACTCAAAAAATATCTTTTTCCCACAGTTTTTAACTTAAACACAAACTGTTTGGCTTCAGAAATTACTTGATAATTAAAAAAAATTTAAATATAAAAATCCAAAATAGCCCGCGGACTGTAACGAGAGTCTTAGCTGTGATTGGTAATACAGTCAACAGGCGCGGTGCCAAAGATAAAAAATTACCAAGTAATCAGATAATATCAAAGTATTATGAATAAATAAATAACATTGCATAATGTGGAATAATTTATTCATTTCATATTCTATACATTATAATGGTTCTATTTTTGGGACAAACTATACAAAAGGAAAACAAAACCTAAACATCTAATATTCAAATTCGTCGAATTGAAAGAAGTGGAAGGTCAAGAAAGTGCACATGTTTTTCGTCCACATTGTAATAGAGCATTAGTATTTCTTTGATTTTAAAAGGGAAATGTTACTGGATTTTCAACAGAAACGCTAGAAGTTAGAGAAGTGAGAAATGCGCCGAGCATCAGCAAAAAAATAAATAAAAAATTTTTTTAATAAATTTTAAAATTCGTCTTGCTCTAAGAACTGAAGAACATTCCGGAAAGCATTGTCTGACAATTCCAAAAACTGACTGATAGAGCACGCGATGAAGTGAAAAACGGGCTTAGCGCCATGTCAGGGTACCCTGCCATACCTGACGGCTCAACTGACCCTTCCTGACACAGTGCGGCGATGTGATGCTCAACCGGAGGCTACTGTATTATGTTGCGTTGGTACGTTTAAATCAAGTACCCATTTAAACCAGCCGACACTACAACTTTGTATGTAATTCTGTATACAATTTTTGGATAATTTTATAACGTATGCTACTGCGTAGATATCTCAGCACCTATTATACTGAAAAATGTCTTAAAAAATCCACATTCCTTTTCAAAATCAGGATCAAGAAAGAATTTTAAAATGTATTCAGCAGTTATTGAAAATTTCGAAAATTCTGAAGATTTCGAAATTTAATTTTGAAGTATTTTCAAGGGTGGCTCAAAATGGAAATAAATTTAAAATTCAAGTTTCAATTCTCAGCTGTCGAATATTGAAATAAATGAAAAATTCAATTTTCAACTGTACACAAAGAAAGACAATTTAATATATAATTGCCATTTTCAACTGTTGAAAATTGAAGAATATTTCAAATTTATTTTCCCACTATTTAAAGTCCAGCTGTGGAAGTTTCAATTTTTAATTTTCAGTTACTTTTAACAGTTACACCTTCAACTGTTGAAAATGGAAGAAAATTTAATTTCAAAAGTTGAAAATTCAACTGCTAAAAATTGAAATAAATTAAAAAAATAATTTTTTTCAGTTTTCCACAGTTAATGATTAAAGTGTTGAAAATACAGCTGTTGAAAATTCAATTTAGAATTTTCTTTAATTTACGACCATTGAATGCCCAACTGTTGAGTATTTCAACTGTTGAAAATTGAAACGGCATTCTTACTTGTGATGGAAACATGCGTTTTTTCTGTTTTTTAATTAAAGAAATTTGTCACCATTTGTTTACTTTTTTTTCAAGAAGAAAATTGTTTGCAATCGACTATGTATCAAAGTAGCTTCTCAGATATTATAAATTCCAGAATGTTCTTCAACCTTAAAATTTAAGAACTGGTTGTCGGTACAGAAGAAAAAGGAAAACGAGGTGGGTCATATTTACTTATTCAATTTGATTTTAAGCCTGAAGGGTGCCAGTTCATATTTACTTTATCGACGAAAACAAATAAAGTTTAAATAAATAAATAAAAAAAACCCAAAGAATATTTAATTTCGATTATCCCAAGAATATATTTAGATTATCTCAACAATTTCCAAAGCAATTACCAGCATGGTAGGCCCACTTAAAAATCAATATCATTAAATACAATGTAAAAGAAAAACGCCCAGCAGGAACAGGGAAGGCACATAATTAAAGCGAGGAAAGTGACGGACATGTCTGGTAACTTTCTAACGAAGTTTAGGAATTAACTCCAAGGTGCGTCTTCCAAACAAAAGATAGAATAACAGTAACGACTTCTAAGTAATCCAGATACTGGGTCCAGTCAGATGTACAATTTTCAGAGCCCATTCTCCGTTCTTTTCGGCTGAACCTACGATAGCTACATTGCCGGCCGTAACAATCGTAGAGCACTCCACTGACACTAAAACAATGTTCAGTACGCGAATTTTGAAAGTTTGTTGACAGTGAGGTTGCCGCCTCGCTTTCCGTTACTGGCACGCTCTCTTGGTTACTGCCTAGTTCTCCGTACTTGGCCAGGTTGAACGCCTTCGTCTATCTGTAGTTTATTCTGCTGCTATTGTCGCCTTCCAATCAATAGCCAGCCGGATCTCGTCGCCTTCTGTCAAACTTGGTGGATAGGTTGCCCGTTGTTGTGACAGGGTCCACTGCCTGGGAGCACCTAGTTTTGAAACAGAAAAAGACAACATACGACCAGCTTTAGTTTCTTTTCTAAATTTACAGAAACCTCCAGTCTGGCAATGTTTGGCTAGTGAAGTGTACAATTTTCCCTATACTTCATGCGGGATTTATATATGCGACACCCTACCTTGCACAAAGTCGCTGTCCGATGATATAATTGTTTGATTCTGTGCTCGTCCAGGTATTTATTTGACGTTAAAATCAATTATTGGCGGTTTTCTAAATTTTTGGTGTGTTGGAACAAAATACCAGGTCACAATCTATAGAATGAATAATGAATTAATGCTTTATGGATCATAGAAAGATACACAGGAGAGATTGGTGTGGATTTTCAATTGGGCAAGTGTACCAAAATTCATCTGCAGCGAGGACTGCGCTCAGAAGAATGAGCGCGGGAAACGTACTACCTGTTACGTTTTTTACTATTGCATATTAGTAATTTGTTTACTATATTAGAAAACTTTGTTCAGAATGAAATAATTGTCGAAAAGCCTTTTAAAATTTGCAATTATTAATAATGTTATGTACAGTACCGGCGTAAATTATTTTAACAGGCCTACTTTTGGAGCTGTTGCTAAAGTATCTCATTTTTTATAATATTAACGTGAAATTTTTCCCCGCATAACAACAGGAAAGTTAATAATATTTTACGCCTAGTACGCCTAAGTTGAAGGCAAAATGTCAATTTTATAAACAGATATCATAGTTCTTTGGCTAATTTTAAAGATAAGTAATATGTTAAATTATTAAGGTATTTTTAGATTTTTTCCCTAGATCTACCCTAGGGCCGAGCCCTAGTAACATTTTTTTTTTTGTTAATGAAGTTTGAATATGGCGCCCGCTCGCGGAATTTTTCGCCAAACGCATGGCTTGGCTACATCTGTGTGACGTCAGTCTTCGCAGGAAAATTCAAGCTACCTAAATTATGCAAATTTAGAAAAAAAATGGTTTTTAAACATGCATTTCAATGTATGAATGTCTCTAAACGGCTTTCATGAGTTATTATCATATAATAATTAATAATAATTACGAAGAAAAGAATTGAAATAGTCTCTCGCGATTCTAGCCATTCCATTTACGTATTACGGGCATAACCTAACACAAAACACTTCTTAGCTTAGAATAATCTACCTTCTTTAGGAAATTCGTTGATTTCCAAATCCATTCTTTGTTTATATCTCATTTTTAGGCATTTATAGTTAAGTTTAGACAATCAGCTGGATCGGCTAGATCAGCTGTCAAGTAGAAAGCCGCGACTGCCGCGAACCCTGATTAGTCAAATTTTTCAAAAGTAACACTTTTGGGCACTTTTCTCGGTAACACTTTTCAAGCCATTGCTGAGCTTGAACGGTATTTTTCCCCATTAAAAAACAGTGATTAACACACACAACTCGTTTGTATCCATTGTTTAAACAAGAATAAATATAGCGTCACTTAACCTTCAATATCTCGATAACGACTGAACCGAATCTCATGAAATTTTTACACGTTTCTTTTGAAGGTTGGTACTACCGAAAAACAAAGAGGTATGGCATTGGCGGCGCCATATGTGTGTCAGTCCCGGGACTTAATGACCCATGTGTTATAAGACCCATTCATTGGAAAAGTGATATCTGGCTTCGGAAATAACCCTATTATTTATCGAAAGGAATTATTTATTTTAAGAACACTACTTCTAATTTTAAAGAAACCCCTTTATACTAGACGGTTGCGCCGTCGCGCCACGCCGCCGGCCAACTTGCACCAAAACCGCGCCGCCGCAGATTCGAATTCGGCTCGGCGGCGTATCAGCGCGCCGACGTAATCTTAAGTATATTTACATGGTACCGGATTTCTTTCCGCCGGGTGATCTGGTGACTTTTGATTGGTTGCGGAAATTCCTGCGACCAACTAGGAGTTGAAGTAAACCGATTTAAATAAATATCTTATGCATTATTCAATTATAATATTATTAATAAGTATAATAAACTGTTTAAACAATTATTTTGTTAATTTGAATTCATTATTACTTCACTTCGAATGAAAAGTGGACAAAAAACTAGAAATTAAAAAAAAACCGCATCTTTTCAGCATTATTCAAATATGATATTATTAATAATTATAATAAATTGTTTAAACAATTATTTTGTTAACTTGAATTTATTATTACTTCACTACAGATGAAAATTGGACAAAAAGCCAGAAATTTACAAAAAATCCGCATCTTTCTAGCATTATTCAAATATAATATTATTAATAATTATAATAAATATTTTAAACAATCACTATTGTTAACATTGATGAACTATCACTTCCCTCTAATTGAAAATTGAACAACAAATGGAAAGTTTGTGAAAAAACCGCGTCTTTCTAACTTCATTCTATGAGAAAATTGCTAAAAACAATAATAAATTGTTTAAAAAAATCATTAAAATATCTAATTTCCAGTATAAAGTCATATTTTATGTATTAGAAACAATTCGCATTAAAAAAAACCGCAAAAAGTCATAATTAGCGCCAAAAACTCGCAAAACCCATCGATTGAGATAATATTGAGGATTCTGAATAAGATTTACAAAAACGTCTTTTTTTCTTATGGGAAATACATGTTAAACTTCATGGGGCTTGCGCCACCCCTAAATATCATTTTTTTCAAAACAAAAAAAATGGACTTATTTTTGGGTGGATTCGAACAAATTTGGGGGGTGACCCCATACAAATTCAAAAAAAAAAAAAAGTTTTTTGCACCACCCTACTGTACACCCGCAACTGTTTCTCCGAAAATCCTCATTTGTCTATTTTCTTACTTAACGTTTTTGGATTTCTTAGGTTCTATAGATAAATAACAGTAGTTTATAGGATTGTAGAAGGCAAATATAAACAAACAATTTAAACAATATTTAATGGTGTCACAAGTAACTTATAAATAAAAATTAAAGTGATTGAAGACTAGAGTGTAAAGTTTTTTTCTAATACTATTTACATGGGAGTTCGCGTCTCATTCTATACGGGTTAATTGTGTTGCGTTAGAGATTATGTAGCAGGGGGGGGGGGGGGTTGTCGCATACCGGGAGTCAAGCAATCGCTTCTTGGAGCAGGGACTGGGATGGCTGGTCGCGGACCGTACTTTTATGGACCTCGCTTCGGCGACGGCGCACCAACCACGGCGCAAGTTAGTGAGAGTATCACAGTATTGCTCTGCGTTCGCCACTGTAAAGTTTGCGTGCGAAGCCCTTTTTGTCGAAGTCGCTGCGAGGGCGCCTTGTGCGATTGGCTCACGCTAGTTACGTAAAAGTCCATGAACGTGCTCACCATGTAAAATTTTACAGGTGTGGAAGGAACATCGGAACTGCGCTTGCGCTCTAAATTGCAAGGAGGGACTATAACTTTGTAATGAGTGGCGCGACCAAGATATTCTATGTCAAATGACAGGCGAGGTTAGAATGCCCAGGCGACGAAACAAAGCAACTTAGATGTTCGCCAAATATGATTCATTATTATAAATATTTATTATAAATTTATTACCATGAATATAATTACAATTGTAGTACTACAGGACCCTATTGTAGATTCAAAACCATAAGCCACCATATTGAATGTTTACCGATATATTGGGGGGGGGGGGGGTACACTTTGATGTACTGACCATTTTTAACCCGTTAGGGACGGGACCTTGTTCCCGGGGCAAAAATTGACTATATTTTCGCATGCTATACCTGAAAATGCTCCAACCCAGGGAATCCCACTGTTGTTTTAAGTCAAAAGTGTCTAGAAGTAAGCTTTCGTAAGTGGGTCCTGGAGGACCCATTCGGCCTATAAGGGTTATTTTTTTGAAAAAAAAAAATGAAAAATGCGTCGTCGAAGTTTCAAGCTTCTGCGTATGTGCCAGATAAACTGTGATTCGCGCCTTCTTTTCGAATAGTATAACTCACACTTTTCAAAAGTTTTTATTAGATAATAATTTTATACAGAATTTTTTTTCCAAAATTATTGCAGCTTCGTCTAATTTTTTACATTTGAAGGCCGGTTGGGTCCTACATGACTAACTAATTTTGATTATGATGCCTCATAAACTGCCAGGACTTGGAATCAACAAAAACCCGCTATTATTAATTTTTTTACTCGAAAATCAAATGCTCGGTAACCATATTTTTGCAAAATGCAAATTTTTATAAACAAGCACTTTTAATATGTACTAAAATCAATGGAAAAAACATCAAATATAAATGATAGTGGTAACTTGGCTTCCTTTTGGACTCGAGAACATGGCTAAATGGGTAGAACTGTAGAATTATTTAATTTTGATTTTTTATAGCGATTTTCATAAAGTGGGTCCTCCAGGACCCCTACTTCCCTAACAGGTTGAATAAAATCTTATTGTGTCGAAACCAAAGCAAGTAAAGTTTATAACTAACGAATTCGAAAGAAAATTTGACAAACTTCACGACGGTGGTAACCATTTCTCGAAAACATATGTCCTTTATGTATGTATGTATGTATGTATGTATGTATGTATGTATGTATGTATGTATACCATTAAGCCATTTCCCTTTCAGGGTAGGCGTGTCACTACCCGATTCGGGTAGTGTTTCTAGGTGGATAGTTTTCTTGTAGTTATAAATAACTACAAGTGTGGGCTCACCACACCCACGATGTGCCAACAGCACTCAGTATTCTTGAATGGTCACCCATCCAAGTACTAACGGCGTCCAACACTGCTTAACTTCAGTGATCTGACGAGAACTGGGTTTTTCAGCGTGTAGTTTTTTTAAATTGAAAAATTAAATTACGAATATCTCAAAACACGTATCCTCAGATTTTGATTTTACGTAGTGCACTTTAGAAATAAAGAAATTGGTAAAGTGTAGCATGTTTTTTAGAATAAATATAATTTTGACAACTCTATACGAGTCACTGAACTGGCAGGGAGTATTAAGGGTTTTTAAGGTCGATCATTACTAAACTGAGATTCAGTTTTCAAAATGACGGATCCAATATGGCGCACTAAAAATGTAAAAATGAGCTAATTTCTTTCAAACTCAGTATTTGGGATGTTTTAGGTTGCTGATTCCACAAAAGTTGACACTCGGGGATTTTTGGGGTCCCACATTTTGAATCCGAAGTTAGAACTTTGAAACTCAAAATGGCAGACTAAAATTGCAAAAAGTGGCTTAATGCGCAAAATAAATTCTAGTCAAGAGCAATTGGGTAAATAAATATTTTTTATCAATAAATTTTGCAAAGTTGTATCAAATCTACCATGGCGTAGAGCTGCTTCAATATGCCATATTTCGTTCACAGGGGATAGAATCCGCCACTTATTACACTCTTTTGCCTCAGTAATATTTTCGACTAATCAGTAGACAGATGTAAATTAGCAGCTCCCTCCCCACTAATTCTAATTTGGAAGAGCAAATTCTTAAATTTGCCTTGGAATAACAATTAGTACGTATTCGTTACCTGAGATAGGTGCGATATTATTTATAATGCGCGGTTAATTTGTGAAATAGAGAATATTACACACTTTGCATGGTCTATTTTGGGTATTATATATAATGCCTAGGAAATTTGTAAAATAGAGAGTATTACCCCCCATAACACGAAATGTTGCAGAAATATTGCTAAAATATTCAATTGAAACATTTGCAACCATCCAAATAAATGTTGCAGCAACGTTCAAGAAACATTAAAATTTCCCATCCAGGCTATATTGGTCAGGAATATTTCTGCAATATTTCAAAATAAGATTGAAATTGCGCTCGCTTTATGCATGTAGACCGTGTCCGCGTAATCTTGCTTAAATATTGCCGCGAAATGTTGCTGAAACATTGGCTGAGATATTGATGTAATATCTCCATAAAGTGTTTTCAAAATATATTCTTGAAAGCTTTTTTCTAAATTTATTTTCCGGTTATATTATTTTGAATTACTTATACACCTATCATTGACTTATAATACCTTCTTTTAAATTAATTAAAAGTAAGTCACGAATTTATTTTTATTTGTAAATCTATTTACATCATTATAAGTAAATAAGTTACTGAAAAGTTACGTTATTTGTAACTTTTAGGGTAACTTTGTTACTCTTTTAAAAAGTAACTTGTAACGTAACTTAGTTACGATTTTTTCAGTAACTTGTAACTTTACTTGTAGTTACTTTGAAGTTATTTTGTAATTGTTGTATGGATAGAAAATTCATCTATTTTGTTGAAAAGTAAGTTTTTTGTTGAAAATTCATATTTTCGTTTGGAAAATTTTGTAGAAAATTCGTCTATTTTGGTTGAAAATTCATTTGTTTTTTTTAAATTCAACTATTTTGGTAGAAAGTTCAACTAGTTTGTTGAAAAATAACGAAAATTGTTGTTTGAAAATTTAATTTTTTTGTTAAAAAGTCTATTACTCAGTTTCAATTTTATTCTAAATATACATTGTTGTTTACTTGTCGAAATATATTGTGTATTTTTTATTTACTTAAACTAAAGCCTATTTCTTTATAAATTAAGTTTTTATGAATTATCATATTAGTTGTTTTGATTTTTAAATTATAAAATTGAGGAAGTAAAAAAGTAACTTTTTTAGGTAACTTGAAGTAACTTTTTTAGGTAACTTGAAGTTACTTTATATAATAACTTTAATTAGTTACAGGTACAAGTAAGGTAACTGTAACTAGTTACCTTTCTTCGCTAAGTAACATAACTATAACTAATTACTTAAATAAAAGTAACTTGCCCAGCACTGATTTACGTATACATTGAAAATAACGTTTTTTGTTCGATGCGGAAGAAATCATTATTCTGAACTTATGTACTTCCAAGAGAGGAAAATTCGAGAAATATTGTTTCCAGCGGCTATTGTGAGTCAGGATTACATGAGCCATATATTTTAAATTTGGGAATTCTTTATCTTGAACCCTATGAAATAATTACAAATATTATTTAAAAATATATTTTATGAGATAGCCTAAATGGGTGAAAACGGTAAGTTTGTATTGTCGTATGGTATATAAAATAACCAATACAAAAATTTTCCTATAGATATAAAACTAAGTAACCTAGACATATCTTGCAAAAAACTGAAGATTGGAATTGACAAACGGAGAATACATCTAACACTTTCTTGCCTATGCAAATTCTGATTCTGCTCGAGGCAATATCGTTACTCCAGGAAACTGTCTTACTTTCGTCAGAGAGTTGTATAATGTAGAACTCAAAATTTTTTAAAAGAATATCTTTGTAAACAGATTATAAACTGTTTAAAACACGTATCATCTTTTCACTGCCAGTACACATTCCTGCGCAGTGCTTATCAGTGGAATATTTTCTTAGTTTCGAAAATCATCTTCAGTGACAAATATTCCTATTCACTATCTATTTTATGGGTCATTGTCGGTTATCAAAAATTCAATGTCAAAAATTGTGACATTGAATTAAAACACGTCGAACGATACTCATATTTTCCTTCCCATGTTAACAACGTAGAGCGTTCATGATAAGGTTGAATTAGCAAGTTATACACTTGAATTTTTGACAGCCGATAACAATTTCGCAGGAATATGGACGTGAAAGTGAAAAAATGATACGATAATGCTATTATAATGAAGAAAATATTAATTCACAAATTTTCTTCTACATTCCTACACTATCCAACTGCCTGACAACAGTAAGACTATTTCCTGGATCTATGATATCGCTTCCAGCAGAATCACAATTTGCGGGCAAGAAGGTTAGATTTTTCCACCGTTTTGCAATTCCAATCTTTAGTTATTTGCGAGATTCGTGATTATAAAAAAATGTAAGATTAGGACGAAAAATGTATTATAAACTTTGAATTTTGAAAGAGCCTTTTTGATATCAATTTGACGTCAAAATAAATTTCTAGGTTACTTAGTTTTATATTTTTTAGCAATATTTTTGTATCTATTATTTTATAGGCTATACAACAATATAAATTTACTGTCTTTACCCGTTTAGGCTATCTCATGAAATATATGTTCTATCACACCGCCATCATAAGTGCGATTTTAGGTACTTCGAACGATACCTAAAATAGCACTTTTTAGCGTAGGCCGTAACATTTTTACTTAGGGTATTTAGGGTATTTATTTAGGGTACTTAATGTATTTTAGTATCGACTTCTTACCCCACGTACATTACCGGACTCCGTCTCTGGACCCTCTCGGGTTTTTAGATTAGGACTCTATGCAACCTATTTGCAATTATGATCGACTGGTGTGATAAAAAATAGTATGTCATACTCGGCTCCTAAGTGGCACTTTACCTCGTGTAATTTGCAGTGCTCGTCTCGGCTACGCCTCGACTCGCGACTCGTACTACAACTTTCACACTCGGCCGAAAAAGTGCCACTTAGGGCAGTGGTCGACAAAACTTTTTGCTCACTTTTCAGGTATGGTCAGGCCCGTCCCGGCTTAATTTTTTCTACTACTTTTCGTTCTATTCACGGACCAAAGTGTGGGTGAGCTTACTCCAACAGGGGTCTTTTGTCCACAGGCAGGCCAAAGTAAGGAAATTAAAAACTTTTAATTTTTCAACTAGCGATTTGAAAATAGCATAATCAGCATCTAAGCTTTTCCGATTCCAATGAGACAAATTACATATCGTTGGAATCGGAAAAATACGTAGATTCCAAATACATTAATTTTAAATCGGGGGTTGCAGAATTAAGAAATTTTTTATTTCAACTTTTTTTCCAATTTTCCAACAAAGGACCCCTGAGGGAAGGGTTGGTCTGCCCAATCTCGCAGGTACCTGACCAGAAAGTAGGTCGCTGGTCAGGCCGGTCAGGGTACCCTGACTTGGTCAAGAATGTGCCGACCACTGACTTAGGGTCCTTGTATAACAAATAACAAGAGAAAAGGTGCCAAAATTGTAAATATGAATTATGCAATCCTCACTTAAAATAGCCGTTGGGCATAATACTAGAAAAATTGGCCTCTCTTGGAAGTACAGAAGTTCAGAAGAATGATTTCTAATGCATCGAACAAAAAATGTGGTTATTTTTAAGGTATATGTAAATAGAATTACAAATAAAAATGAATTCATGAATTTGTGTTACTAAATTTAAAATAAGGTCTTATAAATTAATTATAGGTATATAAATAATTCAAAAGAATATATATAACCTGAAAATATATTTTGAAAACATTTTTTGGACACTTTTCAGATACATAAAGCAAGCGCAATTCAATATTCTTTTGGCACTTTTTTCGGCAAGATTCCTGTGGATATTTCCTACGATTCCAATAAGTTTTTGTGCAGTTTTCATATTTTGATCTTTTTTTTCATCTCTTATTTGTACAAAAACTAAACGAAATGCTGCAGGAAATCGACTTAAAAATTTACAGTTCAATTGTGTATATGATTCATGACGTCTGGTCGAAATTTGAACAAGTTCTATTATTTTTTAGCAAACTTGGATACATAATTAAAAATCACAAATCGAAAATATCGAAGTTTCCATTACACTCATTTATAAAATTGTTAAAAATCTGATTTGCATCGCTAATGTCAGGAAATTCAAGTTTTTCTCGTTCTAAAGATATATCGTTTATCCGATTCCGATAATTATTTTTAACATGTCCTCATTTAATTGTCGTTACATTTGTTTTTTAAAGTTTAAAAAAAGCAAAAAAAAAAATGGAACGTACGCCCTTTTGCTGTGTAGCGCCACTTTTTTATTAGGTTCCATACTCCAAACTTTGAGCAGATTTCGTCACTACTTTTGGCGCTGCAGGGCGTACGTTTTCTATAATTCTGTATTGTTTATGGCAATCGGGCTGATCAGGTATTGGCCAAGTTTGGTGCATGTGTGGAAAAATACACTACCACGCATGCAATAATATAAAATTATACAAAACGTGCACTCTACGCCGCGGCACCAAAAGAAATGACGACATCTGCGTTGAGTTTGGGGAATGGAATCTAATTATATATAAGCATATAAAAAAACTGCGAATGAAATTATTGAATTGTTTCACATAGGTTCTGATTCAGTGATTTGTTTACCTTTCCACCGCCAGTACTGAAATATTACGTAAGGTCAATGATACCCTTTATTGACTGTTAGTAAAGATTCGGAACATTCTTAAGGTGGCAAAATGGCATCTTACACATTAGGTAAAAATCTAGTCACTGACAATATTTTGGATTTAAGGAATTAGTGTACTCAGAATGTTTACATATTTTTCTTTCATTTGTTTTGTATTCTCGTATTTATTATTGATGCACACATAATATTAATTTATATCTTTAATAAATTGATATGTTTAGTTTTGTAACTTCGGAGAATGGGCTTTAAGAAAATTAACGGTTATTGTTCTTTCGACAATTTTGTTGTAGAATATGGTGTTAAGTTTTCGAGTATCTGAACTGCAGATGCTATTGGGATTCGCTGGGCGAAACAAGTCAGGCCGCAAAAATGAATTACAAACCCGTGCCTTGGAACTTTTGAGACTAAGATCACATCCAGTTCAACTAAAAATACGAGAACTTTATAAAACGATACAGTAAGAGCAAAACAAATTTGATTTTTTTCTTATTTATTATTGGGTAAATAATAATTAAGAAATTCAGCATATTATAACGGCGCCATCGTTAATTGTATTTATTTGGTTTTTTAAGATTGTTAATACTCTTATAATAACTATTTAAAAACTGATCGCTTATCAAACAATTTTTCTTTTTAGAACTGATCAACTTACTGCCCATCAAACGTATATACAAAGTGGTGGCACAACTGAAAATACAGTAGACCAAAATATGCATTCCCGCAATTATTACACTAGGTGAGTAACACTTATATTAAGATTTTTATGGCAATGAAAAATGCACAATTACAATGTTTACATCCGCATATGTTGAATCCTTCCTTAACAGACGCATTTTATGCCGCGAATTATACCGGGTGTCCAAAAAGTCCCGGGACGGCTAAATATTTCCTCAGGTAAGATATTTTTCAGGGCGGTCAAGGTCATTCTTGAAGGAACATTCAACAAGGAATTCAATGGTGACCTTTACTTTGATCTTGACCATGACCTTCACGGTCATTTCAAGGTCAAATTGATTCTTTTAAATGGGAACCTCTATTTTTGACCCCGGGAACTGAGAGAGCGGAAAATTTTACGTCCAGATATGACCTTGACAAATCGAAAATTTGACCTGGAAAGGTCAGGGCAAGGTCAAACAACGTACAGCAGGATGACTCGACCAGCATGCATTTATGAAGAAAATGTTCAACGCAAGAGTTGTAGCATTTTATACTCCCGATCGATTGGTGACTTTGACCTTGTCTATGAGCAGAACCTTCACCAGGACATTTTCTTCAAAAATGCATGCCAGTCGAGTCATCCTGCTGCACGTTGTTTGACCTTGCCCTGACCTTTCCAGGTCAAATTTTCGATTTGTCAAGGTCATATCTGGACGTAGAATTTTCCGCTCTCTCAGTTCCCGGGGTGAAAAGTTCCTTCAAGAATAACCTTGACCGCCCTGAAAAACATCTTACCTGAGGAAATATTTAGCCGTCCCGGGACTTTTTGTACACCCTGTATAGTCCAGGCGCCCTGTCCAAAATGGGGAAATAAATGCTACCTGAAGTTTTGCTTTGGATTCTTGTAGTGCTAGCCTATAGAAAAAGCCTACATGTTTGCGACCACGGCGTCGGAGGCACTGTGTATGTAAACAATGGTCAAAGATTGCAAAAACATGTTTTTTGTTTAATGCAACTACCTTTATGTCTGTCAAGAAAAAAGTGTAGGTAAAAAATGCGGGTCTTACAAACATCTACAAAATGACGTGTCGTACATTAAGTTTTGTTCGTTTGTTTACTTGGAAAAAAATTAAAACCGCCCGAAAGTGCCTTTTTAAAAATATGTAATTATTATTGCAGTAATTAATTAACAAGTTTCAAACTTTCAGAAAATATGTCCCTTATTACCCTTAAGAAGTGTGCTAAATTTCAGCCCAAAATAATAATTAGTTTTCATAACATCTCATTTGTTATTAAAAAATGGACTATTTTTCAACGGAGTTTCTACAGATTTGGCCGATAGGATCTGAACAAAAAGTGGGTTATTGTCCTCTACGGGAGTTGTGCTATCAAGTACATTTAGCGGCAAAACGATTTTTCATTATTAAATTGCACAAAAATGGGTACAAAAAGAGGGTATGTTTTTTCGTCATAAATAACTTTGTCAATTTTCGCTCAATGGAATCGGGATGAAATTCATTCGATAACTGCTACTTTACTACACATTTTCAAAAAAAAAAAAGTTGTATTTGCAGAGAGGGGAGGAGATATTTTGTTTTTGCTTATAATTACTGCTACTTCAATTTTTATCCTACAGAGCTGAAATTTACATTAAATACAGATTGAGAGCTGTACTATTTGTTATTAAATTTCCAAGGCAATGCGTTATTATTTTGTTGTTGATTATGGTGACTCATTATGGGAGAAGGATCGACGTGGTCTGTGGCGTCGGGGTGGGGGAAACCGCTGCTGCCGGTCGGGCGCTCGCGCCAGAATTGAATTCACGCGTTCACATTGAAAAAGTTTGTATATCTCCGCAAGCAATGGATGTATTAAGATGTTTTTTTTTAATTGGGCTAGTTTTCCGTGCTGATTACAAATCTGTTGAGAAATTCTCAAAAAAATTATATCTTGTGTCAGCGATGCATAACTATTTTATTTATCTTCCTACATTTTACCAACAATTTATTGTTTATTGCATTGAGTGTAAAATGTACCTTATTGTTTGCAACAAATACATGTAATAAATTACCCTAGAAGAAAATTTTTGAAACATTCCCAAAATGTTGTCTGCAAAGCAAACCAAATTTTTGTTTCTTTTTTTTTTAAACTTGTTGTTGAAAATTATTTCATTTTGTTTGATATTCAACTATTTTGTTAAAAATTAATTTCCTTGTTGGTTGTTAATTTATTTGAATGATTTAACTATTTCATTTTTGGTTTAAAAATGTATCATTTTCATTAGAAAATTCATGTTTATGATTCTTTTATTAATTAAAATAGTTATTTTTTATTTGGGATGCATTTGAACTGTTATTAAAATAAAAAATAATAATTTTAATTGAGTATCAGTTCGCTTATAGTTTCCATTGATTGAAATTAAATGTGAAATAATATACGTTTCATTTTAATCAATAATTAAAAAATCATTTAAAAATAAAATTATACTATGAATGCAGTAAACAAATCTTGAATCAAACTATTAGAAGTGTTTTTTTTTCGTTCAGAAGTTCAGAGGCGTTTTAAATGATTTCTAAAGGTTCTATTTACATGGTTGATTTTCGACAGATATCATATTTTTCGCGAATTTTTATTGGCAGAATGTCCTCAAATATATATTTAAAAAATTCGTGTTATTTTTAAGGTGTTATTTCAAAAATTGTTGTTAAACACAGGGGTGTCTTAAATATGAATTATCTTTCGTGCAGCTCGTGAACTCTTGGGTTTGATTATACAACATACATACGTATGCCTATTTTGTGTATACATATTATCATACCACCTCTTTTTTTAGAAACCCCGAATAATTTTCCCAAAAATTATTTGTATAAGAAATAAATGTTTAAATTAAATGTCAAAAAACCGAAAATAAAAAGTAAAAGGGACAGATGCAACAAAAAACATCACGTGCGTCCTAAATACGACCCAAGACAGATTTATGTGTAAACATCTTCGGTAAACGTTAACTGAAATTGAAATCTTACATAAAGCAAATAATAACTCACGTACATTTAGGAGTATAAAAATTTATTTTCTCTTACATGTCATGCTGTGCAAAAGTTTCCAGACATCTATTTTCAAATAGGTCGAACAAGTACCCGTTTTATGGGCATAATTGAAAGGCAGTATGTGGGAAACGAGGTGCAGTTGAGGAAAAGAATCGAGTGTGCGAGTAAAGTAATGGGCCAAGTATGGGGCATAGGAAAGAGAAGGTTTAATGGCGATTGGAGAATGAGGGTTTGGTTGTTTGATGCGTTGGTTTGGACGGTGTTGTGTTATGGAGTGGAGGTCTGGGGATGAAAGGAACGTAGGAAAGTGGAAAGCATGCATGAGAGATTTCTGAGATGGGTAATGGGGGTTAGTTGGAGTTGCCCAGGATACATGTTAAGGGAAGAATTAAGAAGGGGAAAATGGTAACTAGACAAATTAAGAGAGCCTGGAGGTTTGAAGAGAAGTTGAAAAGGGGAGAGGGGAGCAAAATAGCACAAGTATGCTTGGACGAAGTTCGGAACAAGGAGACGAGAGGCAATTTGGGAAATTCTAAATGGGATGAAGAAAGGAAAAAAATGAGGAGGGTTTGTGATATACAAGAAGGGGTTCTGGATTGGCAGAGCATAGAATTAGAGTTATTAGTAAGACAAGGAAAAAAGAGATGGAGAAAGATTATGGATTCGAGGTACAATAGGTGGTATATGATGGTCAAAGGGTTAACGGAACCAGAATATTTGCAAAAAATAAAAAAGGAAGACAAATGGAATAGGTTGGTACGGTTTAGAATGGGAGAAGGAGTGAGAGCTTGTAGATATTGGATGGCTGAAGAGGACAATCTGTGCAGAGTATGTGGATACGAAATGGAGTCATGGGCACATGTGTTAGAGAGGTGTACAGGAGAGGAAGATGGACAGTTAAGTGTGGATGAGTGTGTAAGATGGATTTTGGATGGTAATGGACAGGGAGTGACGTGGATGAAGAAATTGGAAGAAGTAAGAGAAAGCAAGGGAACAGGGCAGAGCCAAAAGGGTAATCCTAGTAAAGGAAAGTAAATAAAAAGTTTATTTCAAATGATGGAAGAGCTATTTTTATGGCAAGAGGAAACGGAAGCCCTGGAAGATCGCTCATTTGTAGAATTATTAGCATTAAGATTATTGTTATTATTATAAGTAAGGCGAAACATTAGAATATAAGTAGCGGTTAAGTTAGATTAAAGGTGGAATGTAAATATATGTACAGGGAGCGGAGGCCCTCAAACCCGTAAAAGGGAGAGATTAAATATACATACATACATACATACAATAAGTTCGGCAATAACAATTTATATATATATATATATATATATATATATATATATATATATACCAGTATGGCCCCTGAACCAAAAGGTTACATGGCGCGACTGCATACCATCAGTCAGAGAAAATCAAAAGTTTTTGTCTGACCCATCTCGACTCTTCCAAGACCCTCAAGTTGCTGTCGTCCACCACATGCAAGTTCCTCCTAAGCCCCAAGATCTGGCTGAAATGGATGCCTCCCTTCGTGGAGATATCTCGCAAGAGTCTGACCTCTGGACCATCAATTGCTCCGTTTATGGTGCTGCGAGAGCTTTGGCTGATTCAAATCGAAGGCTAAAACCGACGATGGATCAAAAGACCAGAAGACGCTTGTATCAACTGAACAAGAAGATTGTATGGGCAAGGCAGAATGCGTCCCGTGTTTAGTGTGTGATTGACTACATAACATCTGGTAGACCTTTCACGGAAAGGGTTCGAAAGTTCGCCCAAGAACTAAGGATCTTGAATCACATACTGAACAAGTCAAAACTGCTGACAGTCAAGCAGCATATTGTTGACAAAATACGGCTGTTATCTGTCGCAAGAAGGAGAATACAGAAGAGGGAGAGATGGATCAGGAAGAATCAACAGTTTCTCGCTGACCCATCGCGCCTCTTCAGCGATCTCCCTGTTTCTGTAAAAAATCCACCCAAGCCAAGGAGGTAGAGACTTTTTGGATAGAGGTATACAAGATCCCGAAAACACTAGAGTTGAAAGAAGATAATGACAATATCATCCGCTTCAAGGAGTTTTGCGACAACCGCATCAAATCTGAGGCGGAATGTCCATCAATCACTGCCGAAGAGGTAAAAAAAGCACTTAGAGACACGAAGAGCTTTTCTGCTGCTGGACCAGATTGTATCAAGAACTTCTGGTGGAAGAAGTTTTCTTTCACACACCAACATTTGGCCCGCATATTCACTTCATATTTAAAGTCGGAGACGCCCATTCCGCAGTGGCTGGCGTTAGGACGCACTATACTCCTGCCGAAAAAAGGCAACTTGTCTAACCCAGAGAATTACAGGCCAATAACTTGTTTGAACACACTGTATAAGATCTTTACAGCTGTCCTAAACAACAGGATTGTTCGACGAATTGAGCCTGTGTGGCGAGCAGGGGTATGCCACGACCCATTCTGTAGTTAGAAAAACGTGTGCTATTGTTTGTACACAGCGGCGCAACGCCGAACTAATGGCGCGTCGATCGTCACTCGATTAGTGTAAAACAGTTTAAAGAGCACTCACACAGAATGTATTCGTAGCGCATAATATTAATTTATTTTTTGAAGTTTTATGAATAAACTGTGAATAAAAATGGGCGGTAGTTACTGCATACTACCCTATTGCACTAGTGAGTATAAAGCAAAAAAATCAAACAAGGAAAAGTTACATCTCTTTGCAGTACCGCGAAATTTAAAACTGGCATCATTCTTAATTGTAAGTTTAAAAAAATAAAAGCTCTTCAATTTTAAAGATTTCCAATTTAAAGTTCTACAATTTTGAAGATCTAAAATTGAAAATTCTTTAATTTTAACGACTTGCAGTTTAAAATTGTTTAATTTTTAAGATGTATAAATAAAAATTCTTAAATTTTGATGACTGACGATTGTGAAGATAAAAAATGAAGAGTTTTCAATTCTAAATCTTCCAAATTGATGAAGTTTCAAATTCATCATCAAAATTACAGAATTTTTAATTGTAAAACTCAAAATTTTTATAATTAATAAATTTTTTTTTAAAATGCTTAATTTTAAGTACATACAAATTCTACAATTTGAAGAGATGCAATTGAAAACTCTCCAATTTTTGAAGATTTATGAAATCAATTCTTAAATTTGGATGATTTTGAAGATCAAAAGTCCAGATTTCAATTGGAAATATTCCAATTTGCAGACATTTTGCACGTTCATAATCAAAATTACAGATGTTTTAATTGTAAAACTCAAAATTTTGATAATTATTAATTGTAAATTTTTATATGAAAATATATAATTGCAAATTATTCAAATTTCAAGATTTATTGAATTTGAATTTATTTTTTGTTGGAATATTTCAATTTTAAAGATTTACTATTGGGAAGTCCTTAAGTTTAAAGATGTATAAATAAAAATTCTAAAATTTTGATGATTGTTAAGGAAGACTGAAAAATCCGAAAAACTAAAATTGCTGCCACTGTAAAATTCCAGGAAGGGGAAAATTCCCAAATAATAAAATTTCTAAACAATAAAATGTCCAGATAATAAAATTCCCAGATTGGAAAATTCCCGAATTATAACATTCCCGAAGATAAACAATTTAAATTTTTCTATAATTAAACAAATTTTTAATTATAATGTTGTTTTAATTGTAATTCGGCAATTTCCTGTGGGGAATTCTATCATTCGAGAATTTTCAAATTCGGTAATATTATAAACTGTCGGGAATTTAATTATTCGTAAATTTTCCAATTCGGTAATATTATAAACTGTTCAGGAATTATATCATTCGCGAATTTTTCAGTTCGGGAATTTCAATATTCGTGAATTTTATAATTCAGGAATTTTATTATTCTCAAATTGTATTCGAGAATTTTCCAATTCGGGAATTTCACAGTGTCGGGAATTTTATTTTTCGGGATTTTTCAGTCGTTTCGATTTTTATATTCAAAAGACAAATTAACTATTCTAACTTTTTCAAAATGATGATATTTCAAATCTGAAGCATAAAAATTAGAATTAATAATTTTAATACTTAAAACTTGCATAATTTTTAATTGTAAATTTAAAAAATTAGAAACTCTTAAATTTTAATGATTTAAAATCTACATTTTTCAAGATTTACAATTGAAAATTATTTAGATTTCGCGATTTGCTGTTTAAAATTTTTCAATTTTAAAGATGAATAAACAAAAATTTTTTAATTTGGCTGATTTTGTAAGACACAGTATCACTTGCATAATAAGATTTATTTGTAATGATCATGGCAAATTTGTAATGTTTTATTTTAACATATAGTCATTTTTATACAATTTAACCTGATTTCCTTTATTTCTCACAGTAAACCATGAAAAATAATAATTTCTACAAAATGTATAAAGTACTTAAAAACTTGGTATGCATTATACATTTTTACTTAAAAAAAGAACGGATAATACAGTAACCCCAGGCAGAAAAATTATATATAGTTTATACATAGTTTGAAAAATATATAATTTGTATTTGTTTAATAGAAAAATGGTAGAAAACAAATGGAAATTATATATAATAAAAAGGTAACCTTATATTCAATATCAAATAATAAATATACCTGGCAAACTCACTGAGCTCACTAGGATAGAGCTGGTCCGAGGATTTAAAGAATTTAGATTGTAAGTTAGTTTTGAGAAATTTCGGAAACAGTTAGAAATTTATAAAAAATAAAAAGAAGTAGTGTGCTTTACAGTGTTTCCAAGTCAAATGTATCGAGTGATGATCGCAGCGCCACTATTTGCCCTTCCCGCCGCAGGCACGAAATTTACGTGTGGCGTGACATACTCCTGGTGGCACACAACGTGGCTCGAAAAAAGGTGTAGCAGGCTCTCGAGAGAACCTGCTATTTGACAGGTATGTCTGTAAAGACGCTGCAGCCCATCAGCGCGTCCTGTCAATGGCCTGTATTGACTACCGGAAAGCTTTCGATTCAACCTTTCATAGACTTATCATATGTATGTTGGAAAGCTTGAAGGTACATCCACACATAGTGATATGCATGGAGAGATTGATGCCTCTTTGGGAAACTAGATTTACTCTCTCATCTAGAAATTATCGTGTGACAACGAACGTCACCTTCCAGAGGGGCGTCTTTCAAGGTGATACCATGAGCCCTTTGCTTTTTTGCATCACACTTCTGCCTCTATCTCTCGCACTAAGCAATTTTTCTGGATACGTATGTGGCGACACTAATCAGCGCGAGTATAAGGTCACTCATGTATTTTATATGGATGACCTGAAGATCTATTCCTCTGGTAAAAGAAAACTTCAAACTGCTATAAATATCGTCAAGAAGTACACAGGAGAGATTGGGATGGACTTTGGTTTAGACAAGTGTGCCTAAGGACCCTGAGCTTGTGGATATAAGTGTTATTAGACATCTTAATACTGGAGAGACCTATACATACATGGGCGTGCCTCAAAGCCGCATTCAGGACGAAACATCAGTGAAGGAGTCTCTCCGAAGCAGATACAAAGCATCTTCTTCGACAGATTTGGTCTTCCAATCTGTCGGCGTTGAACAAGGTATCTGCGACTAACATGCTTGCCGTCCCGGTTCTACTCTACTCGTTTGGTGTGGTTCAATGGACGAAGAACGAGCTTAAGGCCCTTGATATCACCACACGTAAGATCATGCATATGCATAAAAGCTTGCATATCAATTCTGAATCTCCAGTGTCTTTATAACTGAATTGTTCTAAGTACAGCTTACATCGTTGCGAAGGGCAGAGATCCTCTCCTAAAAATGGGCAGGAACCACGAGATGATTGGCGAAGGAGCGTTCCTTTACAAAGCCGCGGAGCAAGTCCTTGTCGAAGGAGCAAACTTTTGCTTTCCTCACATCGTCAGGGCTTAATTCAGGTACAGAGGGTTTTATTTTCGCATGCGAGGACGGTGTCATTTCCACCTTAGCATACCGTGGCCGCATTTTATGTCAAGATGTTCCCAGTGATAGGTGCAGAGCGTGTCATGCACACGCTGAATACCTAGAATACATACTATCGGGGTGTGTGACCCGCGCAGGAACGACGTATATCTATAGACAAAATGCGGCCTTAAAAGTGCTTTATTACCATCTTTGTCGCTGTTACGGTGTTGGTCGCGACCCTGCCCTGCCGAACGCTCCATGGGAGATAGAGTCAATTGTCCAAAACGAGAAGTGCCAAATTTTCTGGAACTACGATTTTCTGACAGCAGTCTGCGTTGCACACTCGAGGCCTGACATCATTCTCCAAGACTTCGAGAAACGAACTATATTCGTGATCAAATTCTCGGCTCTTTCCGAATACAACATCACTGCCAAGGAGAAAGAAAAGGAGGAGAGGTATCAAGACCTTAAAAGAGAGCTGCAACGACTGTACCCTAAAACATTCGGTACAAGTAATTGTCCTTGTGATAGGTGCTCTCGGAGGTGCGAAACTATCACTGGTTCGTAACCTTAAAGCCATACCCGCGTGCTAAAAATATGCCAAGGCACTTGCGAGATGGATGCAGAAAGCTGTCATCCTTGGGTCGCTTCGTGTCCTCAATACACACGAGGGTTTCGCCGGCCTGTCGTTGTGATTTCATCGTGCCCTATGACCACCCATCTCACGGTTGTGAGACGTGGCCATAAGTGTGATTTACCGCGGTTCTACTGGGAGCCGGTGAGAGAGGGGCAGGAGTGATGGGGGAGGGTGAGGGGGAGAGACTGAAGGGCTCCTTTTGGTGGGTGAAGAGAAGAAAGCCTCCGGTATGTGACATAAGACACAACGCGTGTGACAGAGGCTTGCGTTACACTTTCCAGCTATGGTTTTATTTGAATCAGACGCGATTCCCCATATCGAGGTCTAAGATGTTCACACATCAAAAACCGGTTTTACGATGGTATCTGTCGTCATTGTTGGCTTTGTTGTCGTCTGTACACCGGATAACTTTTGAAAGACTATTCGGAAAGGATTTTGCTTTAGCACACTTTTTAAGGGTGTAAAAAGAAACTACGAGTTTTTTAACCAGCTATTTTGGATAAAAATTCAAAAAGTTAGAGCGTTTTCAAAATGTTTGAAACCAATTGAAAAAAAGTCCAAGGAAATAACATTAAAAATACAGAAATTAAGTTTTTGGAAAAACGAAACAAGATGCAGAAAAAATAAATAGACAAAAATTGTTCAGCTAAAAAATATCTGCAAATTTGTCAGAAACTCTTGTTATAAAAATATATTAAAAATGACAAAATTAACTTTTTGGTTATAGGACACAAGCTACAATAACATTTTATTGAACAATAATTTCCGCCTAAATTATATCTACAAATGTTCTTAGAACCACCTTACCCTAGAATGCGTATTTTAAGTTAAAATCATAAGAAATATCATAGAAAATAAACAAATTAAATTTATGGAAAAACGACACAAGTTACAATAAAATGTTTAATAACAACTTTTTTTTAATAGGACGCGCACTTTTTTTTAATTATAAAAACAAGACAATGAAAATACTTTTGTTTCAATACCAATGCATATTATGAATTGTAATAATATACATTTTTAGAATTGATACATTTTTCAGGGTAGCTGAGAATAAAATGTAATGCAAAATAAGAAACAAATATTGGAGTAATTATTAAAAATAAAATGTGTACTTTGTTTTGCAATATTTGAATAAGCAGTCCGAGACCGAGGTACAGAAATAAATATAATATACAATTGATCAATTGTGGGGGAAATACAAAGACCAAGCGCGAAGCGCGAGAACCAACAGTGAGCGCCGTAGGTGCGCTCAAACTTGCGGGCGAAGCGAGCCGCGCGCGATGAGAATGTGCCCGCGCGGCATAAGGGCGTAATTACCCAAAGATCTTTATATTTGGCAAGAGTTAGAAGGCACATTGAAGGTGTATATTAATAACCCTTGCATAGTACATACGCTTTTAGATCTCCAGCGAGCCTGCAATGTGCGCGCAGACTACGCGCTTCCAAGTTTACAGTATCAGTTTCGGGTCTATTGTCATCCTTTTAAAAAAAATAGATAAGAATATCTCTAACGAATGAGAGTGCAAAAAATTAAATGGTATGACCAAATTAGTAGTAATTTCCGTAATTGTTGAGATTTTTTGCTGTCTTTCTATTACACGAAGAAACAGAGATAGACACTTAATATTTAAACAAGTGAACAGGTGCATGTATTAAAATTTCACAATTTTGTGGCATACCATCATTTTAGTACCTTTTAAAAAAATAAGCATACCACTTTGGAGACCTTTATGGCTTTTTCAGAAACAGTTAAATCAATTTAAAGGTAGCAAATTAAACAGGCATCTCAATATATCAATATATAATTGCGAATATCTTGAGAACGGCACCTTTGCTAGAGACGTGCCTAACATTGTTTAGTTCAGTTCATTTTACATAAGAATCAAAAGAAAAACTGACTGGACGTCGTCGTTCCGAAGGAAATGGGCTTGGTGTGTGGATTAGAGCTTTTGTGAACATTTTCAATTTTGTTAAGTTTCTAGCTCCTTTTTCAGCCAAGTTATCATCGCTAAAAGACTGATCTGAGTTCTAGTAGAACTCACCGCAGGTGTTGTACTAAATGGCGGCAGTGCCTGTATACTGTTGAATTATTTCATTATTAGTGCAAACTGTTATCACACAATAAGATTCATTAAACTATTTTCACCAAAAAATCGCAATAAACGTTACCTTTATTTTAGACAAGGCCATGCTCAAGCTATGGGTCAACAACAACAAGCGACGGTGTCAACAGGTAAGGAATTGCCTCCTGCACATCAAGCATCATTACCACAGTCGCAAGTGGCTGCCAGATCAAATCCTGTATATCAACCAACAGGGTACACGAATGTAACACCACAGGTTAGTTGTAGCAGAACAAATTAAAGCTTTAACCCCATAACTCTGTGTGCTGTTTTCCAATGTGAAATTTTACAATTTAAAAGTGAAGGATGACACGGCTCAAGGGCATAAGTGCCAAAGTCCGAATTTTACAGAAGGAGCAAAACTGAACTTTTGCGTATTTAAATTGACAAAAAAAATGTTTTCAAGCTTAAACTGAAGTATAAAGCTTGCTTTGTTCTTTGAATCAAGGAAATCATATTATTTTTTGTTATTTAATTTAATTTATTTATTATTATTTAATTTTAATTATTATTTAATTAATTTAATTTTTAATTATTTATTATTTATATTAAAGAGTTGCTTTGTTTCGAGAATCTTATGAGGTGAAAGTTATATAAATATCGAGAGTAGATGCACATTTAGATTTTACGCGCGAGCGTGTGTGTTGCACCTTTTTTACAATACGATAACTGAAAGACGTTTGTAGATAACTTAATGAAATTTAGGGCGCTTATTTTCAGCAACAACATCTTAAAGCTGTTGCAAAAACAGAAGCAAATTGCGTATATTTTCCGTATTTACATTTACCGACGATTCAGAGGTATGTCGTTCTAAGCTCTATTATGTGGGTTATTTTACCTTAATTTGTAAGATTTTAGTTCTAAGTTATTCCGGTAACAAGGAATAGTTGACACAAGTTATCGTTCGCTCGTCAATGGACATAAAATTTATTAGTCAATCAGAATGATGCGAGTGGTACAGATGACGAACATATCGATTGAAACTCTAGGCTTTACGCCGTTCTTTTTGACTTCGGGAAACGAACTATGTTAGTGATCGAATCCTCGGCTGAGGCTGACAACATCACAGTCAAGGAGAAGGGAAAGGTGAAGAGAAATCGAGACCTTATGAGAGAGCTGCGGTGAATGTACCATACTGGGCGACCTCCTAGAGTATGCAGCTTTACCCTTGCATGCGGGACTCTGCAAGAATGGACGAACCCTCTCCCTAGCTGCTCGTGGAAAAAACCTTGAAAACACCAAACCCAATTGTGAGTGTGGTTCCAAACGAACGAACGCGCAGAGCACACGACAGTGGATTGACAAACATTGATGATCGCCTTAGAGTTCGGAGTGCTGAAAATATTTTGGATGGAAACACGATGACGGACCGACGAGACGAGGGAACTTTTGAGTGGACGGATCGTCTCAGCGATGACTTACTAGATTGCTACAATGCCAGCATTATTCTTGTTCGCAGAGGTTACATGGTCAGAAACGCCCAGAGCTTCCACATGCTTCGCAGCAGTCCGATGCGAGGATCCCAGCCTAGCATAATAAATATAATAAGTAATTTCATTTAAACGATTATTTGCCTTGAATTGCAGAGGAACCTAATTTAATTTAACTTATAAAATAAAAATTGGCAATGAACGTGACATGTTTTGAGTCAGTGTGTACGAATACTCGTGTACTCGTAACCCAATCCAAAGAACTCGGTTCGAACTAGAGGAAACCCGTCACTAAAAACCGACACAAGAAAAACTGATATCTTTTTAATAACGTTGCAGACGATACTGAATGTGACAGTTTTGAATCTCGACGTGGAAATCATGACTAGGAAGAAGGCGAGCTCGTGATGCAACGATACTATCCCCGTCAACGGGAGGGCAGCACCGCGGACCGCTTATATCGAGGGGTCCGGCTACTTCCAACGAGCCAATAGGAGTCTCCATAGCCCGATGGCCAGGCCCAACCAGGACGACGGCCACCATACTGACACGCTAATTGGTGGATCCAACTTATGAGACCTCTTACCTGTCCGATAGCCAATCAAAGTTGGACGCACGGAGAGTCGCCAGGGCTCCATGGGAAGGAGTGAGAAGATGAGCGAGCAGACGATTTCCTTTTACTGCGATTCTTGGCTTGGCGATGCAGCCAACATCTCCGACAACGGTGATCCTTTCGACACGAATCATCTGCAACTAGGAACTTATCTGGAATTGACGGTATCCCGGAATGGACCGGGTTTGGAAACGTAACGTCGCAGAGTGGCTGTAAGGTTGGTGAAGTGTCTTTTTCCGCATCTTTGCTGGTCTCGCAGGTCTCGTACGTGGTCACGACCGCATGAATCCGCGTGCAGAGAAGTGCAATTTTCCGCTAGCTTGGGACGCTCGAGACCCTCTTGTCGAGAGATTGAAGTGTGAAACGATTGGCTCACGTAGTTCGATCTTAGTTTTGTTGAGCCGAGCGTTTCTCTAGAGTCAGGACAAAAGCACGCGGCATAGAACGCCGGTTGGCGTCGGGGCAAAGCGTGAGTGTTTCGGGTGGCCATTTTGACATTTCGGGATTCCTCTTTGGCTAAGTTTAATGTCTCTGTTCGTGGAAGTGTTCGATAAAAGAAATTTACCTAATGACTTTTTTTGCGAATAATTTTCAGGTAAAATCACGTAATACGTAACTCTCGTAGTTTTTCTCTGTAACGTAAGGATAGATAAGACTTGCGGATAAGTCCGCGTTTGATTTTGATTTAAAAATTTTATTTCGAAAAGTCGAGTCCTTTATTTGCGTAGTTTGCTTGTTTGAATAAAATGGAAATAAGGTCATTTTGCGTACGTTTTATTCCGACACTCCAGTGTTTCTCTTTCTCTCTCTCTCTCTCTCTTGCGTTCTCACTCTTTCTCTGATGTCGCCAAGCGAACTAGCCAACCTGCCAACTGATGACAGTGTTTGCGAACTCAGTTTTTCCGATGAGTGTCACAATGAGGTAGGTAAGGAATCGCCATTTTTGTAATTATATATTTTGTGAAAACCCGCGTTACTCATCGTAGCGCCCATGGTAATCGATTATCTAAAATGTTATCGAAAAATGCATACGATTTTGAAACGAAAAAGTAGACTTTTTCCACTGTGCGGCGCGGCTTTTTAAAATAAATTAAACCTTAAGATTAAATAGTTGATCGTCAGCTATATTGAGATCCATTAAGTCCAAATCGGCGGAATGATTAGCCTAAAATCAGTCTTTATAAAGGAAATATGATATAGAGTGTGAGTCAAAGTTAAAGCTTATCTTAAATTTAAATGTAAAATATTGAAGTGAATTATCACTCAAAGATTTACAAAATTAAAAAATTGATGAAATTAACAAACAAATTAGAATATTCAAAATTACACAAGAAATAATAAAAAGAAATGTAACAACTAATCAATGCAAAGCAATATATAATTAATCAATTAATAAAGACTATCCTAGGGTTAGGCACTTTTGTTTGGTATTCCAGGATTGTTTCACATAATTTAGCCCAGGGAATAGGTACTTTTACCTGGAAAAAAATGCTTAAGGGATGAAAATTGGTAATATAGTACTTTTCGATATCCTGAAAAACATACTAAGTTTGCTCCCCCCCACACACACTTAAGATTCGCCGCCATTTTGAAAAATTGTGCCCAAAGTCCGTGTTTTTTCAAATATCTCCTGTTTGGTGCATCCTATAAAAGAAAAAGGTCTGAATAGAAATTATAATGGATGTAACTTCCTACAACTTTGGTTAAAAACATTTTTTTGGTAAATAAATATTTTCAGAGTCAAGTGCAGTGTTAAGTGTAGTGTATGTATAAAGACTGCATAAATCTCCTATTATAACCTGAAATTGAAGTTATTATCAATTAATTATTAATTGTTAGCACTATTAATAATCTTATTACGATATTGAACTATTATCATTGTTTTTATAATAATAGTTATAATTATTATTATTGATAATTGTACTCGATTCCGCACCACATATGACGTAAAGTAAAGGGCGCTTTTTTTTGTGGTTTCCCCATTAGGCCTAATCTACATGGATGGATGGATGGATTGATGAATGAATTAATAGATGGAATGACTGATGAATGAATTGATGGATGTATGAATTGATGAATGTATCGATGGAGGAATGGATTTTTGGATTATCTTTTGATATATTTATTTTGATGTGTATGATCTGGTAACTTTTCTTTGTTTTGAAATTCTCAACGGACCCGTTTGTGCTTCTATTTTGCAATCCTTCTCTGGTGGCTCTTCTTCGCCTGAATCCTCTTCTTCTTCAGTTTGCGACAGTTTGCAAATGGTAGTTTCGATTTCTTCCTCTCCTTCCTCCTCCTCAGAGTCGCTCAAAATCTCGGCAACGTTTTCGCAGTCTTGCCCGTTGCAATTCATGAAAATGACGGAACATTTCAGCCCTGCCTTCCTGCAACCACATGCTAAGCCGCATCTTTTTTTGCATTTGCAGGAGATGAATTTGAGAAGAGTCTCAGGAGCAGGATCTTGTGCCGTTGTGAATGGAGTAAAGCCATTCGTGCTTCTCTTCCATCCCCATTTTTCCGAATTCTTCTGAACACCACACCAAGTTTGAATCTGATGTTAACTTTGGAATGAATGCTGTCGTGCTGCTGCGGTAATAGGTGGAAGAGAAGCAAGGTTGAATTTTCTTTTTGTCACCGATCGAGTCAAACCGACACAAAATTCTGCTCCTGAAGCTCTTCTCAAATTCCGCTCCTGCAAATTGCAAAAAAAGATGCTACTCATTATGTGGTTTCAGGAAGGCAGGGCTTGAAATGTTCTATCACTTGCATGAATTAACAACGGGCAGGACTGCGCAAAGGTTACCGCGATTTTGAACGACTCCGAGGAAGAGGAAGGAGAGGAAGAAATTGAAGCTACCATCCGCAAAATGTCGCAAACTAAGGAAGAAGAGGATTCCGGCGAAGAAGAAAAACCGCCAGAGAAGGATTGCACAATAGCAGCACAAACGAGAATTTCAAAACGAAAAAAAGTTACCAGATCACAAATATCAAAATAAATACACCATAAAATAATCTAAAAGTCCATCCCTCCATCGATACATTCATACATCCATCCATCCACGTGGATTAGGCCTAATGGTTAAATCATAGGCCCTTTACTTTACCTCATAGGTGGCGTGGAAACGAGTACAATTATCAATAATAATAATTATCATTACTATTATTATAAAAACAACTTCAATTTCAGGTGATAATAGGGAATTTATGCAGTCCTTATATATACGCTACATTTAGCATTAAACTTAACTCTGAAAATATTTATTTTACAAAAAAATGTTTTAAACAAAAGTTGTGGAAAATTTCATCCACTATGATTTCTGTTCAGATCTTTTTTTCTAGGATGCATCAAAGAGGAGATACAGTCGAACTTCGATAACTCGAACTCCGATAACTCGAATTTTTGATAATTCAAAGTTTTTGCTCATTCCCGGCCACAAGTCCTAAAATTTGGAAAATAACATAAATGTGATTCGAGAAGTCGAAAAAGGTGTGAAGAAGAAAAAAGACATTGCTAAAACTTCCCCTTTTCTCTTCAAATGTACGATATTTTGAAATACAACATTTGAGTAAGGAAAAAAATTCTCGGAAATTACTAAATGAAATGATATTATCATTCATGCCTTATGAAAAAAGTTTAAACTCTACGAAAAATATTTATTTAACAATGTTTTTTATAATAATCGCTGAGGGCCACCATTGTGTGCCGAAGCGCTTGAAACAACTTCATTGTTTTCAATATTCACCCGACCAACAATGTCTACAAAAGTTTTTTATAATTTAATTTGTTCTTAGTGTCGCTTCTTACGAATTTTCATTCTTGGAAAAATGTTTTACTGATTTCAGGCATGAATCGCTTCGAGTTTAATGTAACTATAACTTCCATATGCAGTTAAAATTTATATTTTTTAGGAAAAAGTAAATAATGAAAATACACTACAGCCCTTTAAGATGTGGACTGGGGTGATTCTTATTTATACTTGGTGGATTTTTTTAGAATTTCTCTGTCAATGGTTCAAAGGCTTAAACGATTTTACATGTTTCAATATTTTTGTTTTCATGTAAGTCCCGAAATGAATGTATGTTCGACACGTATTTTCGTCTAAATATAAGTTATCCGATAACTCGAATTTTCGATAACTCGAAGTGTTTTTTGCTTCCCTTGGTGATTCTAGTTATCGAAGTTCGACTGTATTAGTAAATACTCGGATTTTGGGCGGCAGGTTTTAAAATGGTGGCGAAGCTTAAGTGGGGGGTGTTAGCAAACTTAGTAGGTTTTTCAGGATGTGAAAAGTACTATATTACCAATTTTCATCTCTTCAGAAATTTTTTCCAGGTAACTGCCTTTTTAGCCCCCTGCTGCCTGGCCTAGTTCGAATCGAATTTCGACGCCCTAAGTTCGAATCGAAAAAAAACCCATTCAAATTCGGCAATTCGAAAGTCTTCCGAATCGACTTTCGATGCCCTCAGTTTGAATCGAACGAAAACCGATTCGAATTCGGCAATTCAAATGTCTTGAATCGACTTTCGACGTCCTCAGTTGGAATCGAAAGAAACCGATTCGAATTCGGTATTCGAAAGCCTTTCAAATCGACTCTCGACGTATATCACCAATTTGATCAAGGTCCAAACATTTTTAATAATTTATGGCCGCCATATTGTATCCGCCATTTTGAATTTTGAAAATACTAAATCAGATTTGAATTATGTACCTCCAAAAACCCTAATATACTCTAGCACAATTAAATCGGATCACGTTAAATAAGTTTTCTTTTGCAATGCCCACATATTTGCCATGATACGAAAGTGACACGTCTTTTTTTTTGTTTATATACATATTTGTCACTGACAGTGAAGGGGTGAAAGGGTATTAAAAATTTTTGTTCATCCTTTACTAAACTTTATATTAACAAATTCCATTTTCTTGGATACCTAAGCACCGCACGTTTCCTCACACCGATTTCCTCAGAACTCTCTATCAAAGAGGTTTTCGGGTCGCTGATTACGCCTTTAAAGTCAACATTTGATGAGACATGATCCAGCCAACTAAGGCATGATCATGACTTATTATTGGCCTACTTTGCCTTATTTTGCTGAATCATGCTCTATCTCGACATACTATCCGCCATGTTCACTCTGCCATTTTTAATATCCAAATGCTGACTTTAAATTAGTAATCAGCGGCCTAAAAAACCTTTGATAGAGAGTTTTGAGGAAATCGGGGTGATGAAACGTTCGGTCCTAATGTATCCAAGAAAACAGAATTTGTTAATATAAAGTGTCCTGCAGTTGTAAGCATTTAAACCTGTTGGAAACCCTATATATGCATTTTCGTAGATATTTTCATGAGGAATATGAATGTGTTGGCTAAATTAACAAGTATCATCGCATTTTTAAAGTTATTTCAATATAAAAATGGAGAATTCAGCGCAAAAAATTACGTAGAAATACACCTTCAGATCTCAGTGGGGATTCCAAAATTTAGAGCTTTGC
>CAKNYM010048381.1:0-63382 GCA_932195095.1 Andricus curvator | reverse complement strand
GAAATAATTTTTAGTGAAGTTCCTACCCAAATGAAGTACTTTAACGTTCTTTATTGTATTCTAATACATTTTCCAAAGTTTCAGCTCGATATTTTATTTTGTAAAAAAGGTCTCAGGTTCAAAAAAAATATTCAGTGAACTGATAAAGTGAGGTCGGCAATATAGGTATTTCGCTGTGTCGCATGCCGTTAATTTCGTGATGTTAATCTTCTTGTCGTTTGGTCCAACGATAGGGGATATTTTTGTTGGTCTAAATATAGAGCTAGTTGGACAGATTTCTTCTGCTGACATCACCCTATTGAGAGAGTACCTCCATCCTGCTAAAGTCTTCATCTTGATCTTGTCCGGGTCGCTCTGGTATAAAATTTTCATATCGCAGATTTTAAACGTATCTTGTGTTGGATGGAGAAGAAGCTCACTTTCGAAAGTTTTACTGGATGGCGTCTCGTGGATAATACGATTTCCTTTACAAAGGTGATATTGCTGAAGATCCTTACATTCCAAGAATTGATTTTCAGTCATTAGGATGTAGGTCCTTTGAGATTCGTCTATAACCATGTATCTAGACTTTGAATTCATGTACGTTGGTTAGAGTTGGTTTCAAATATTTCTTTGGTACGGTTACTGGATGAATATTGTACAGTTGACAATCTGTTTCATCGAAAAGTGTATATCCAGGATGAACCTTAAAGATGCATTCCTCACCATGATCGTTGATGTTGATAATTGTGCCAATTCCTCGATGCTGACATTCAGTCTTGTATATCCGTCCAATCCGGCTCCCATCATTCTTAAAATTTGAGTCAAAGTATTTTTGTACTTTATTTGTGGCATATAGTCTCTAATTTTATTGAACATTACTGCAGTGTTGGTTGAATAAATTTAAACCTGATTGAGCTGTTTTCTTTATTTTCTTTTCTCCGATGTATTTGCTCGAGATCAGCCCTCAAGGCATGGGTATGTTGTCAAATGAGATGAGATTAAATCTTCTGTGCATCATTTACCTCGTTAATTTTTGCGTCTAGTAATTGCTCATCATCATAGGTGATAAGCCCTGTGACCGCCCCGATTATTCCTCCCAGAAATCATAGCATTGGAGGTACTCTCCGTTGCCTGATGGTTATCGGTAGATTTTGTAGGTGAAGGTTTTCCGAGGTGATTGCAATAAAATTTGTACACCGATTGCATGAGTTGTGTACCCCTCGAGGTTTTCAGTCCTACTTTCCAACTCTTCCATTTCGAGTCGAACGTTCTTCAAAAGTTTTTCAGTCATGCCTCCTGGTTAATTGAACCGCCGCATGCAATAAGGGGGTAAACGATTTTTCTGCACCATTCGGTTGGCCCCTGAGTGACTTTTTTTTAAATTAAAATTTGTATTTTTAAAACATATATCCTTATTGGAAATTTTATTGCGCATCTTTTTTTCCTTTTGTAAACAGTTGTCATTACATTTTTAATGAATGTACATTTTAAGGAATGTAGGAAAATTTTGTTTCCAAAATAAATGCAAAAACACATTTTTTGAGAAACGACGATTTTCAGTGTTTTTTCACTTCAACACGCTCTAAATCCCAAAGTTTTCGATTTTTTTTCTTTAAAATGTCAGGAGTTACTCATTAGACTATTATTAAAGTGTTCGTGAAATCAAAATTAACATTTATTTTTATTAAAGAAAGTTAACAATTTTTTTCTGAACAGTTTTATAAGCATCGTTTGAATATTTTCAATCGCAAAGTCTATCGACGTAACTTTCAAGCATAATAAACTTCTAGCGGATGAAATGTTCACTAGGGTCCACATAAGTTTTCTGAAAAATTTTACTTTCATTGGTCCAGCTGCTGAAAAACTATGATGCTTTAATTCTTTCGCTGGGCGTCGTGAATGTAGGACTCAGCGACGTCTATGAGAAAGGCGAGCCGCAGTGCTGATTCCTGAAGGTCTGCACGTAAAAACTTATATTTTTTATCATAAGTTATTTAAATGGAGTAATTGTTAATTAAAATAATTAGGAAAATGCGTCGAATAACTATTTCTCTTAGCAACAGCTTTTTTAATATTTATTTTTGCAAAATACTCATTGTAAAACGCCCTTCCTTCTTCGCTCAGGCAAACCATTAAACTTTTAATCTCTTTCATTTTTGCGGAAGTAATGCCAACTCGTGGGGAGGTAGGTTTTGCAAATCTCCAAGTTTAAGCTTCGGACAAACGTGATAAGTAGAAGGTTTTTCTCCTAAGTAGTTATTAAAAACATCTATTTGTCCGGTTGCATAGTAGTGAATTACGCGTGCTTCACTAATTTTTAACCCCTTGGGTTTTTAAAGCTTACCCTTAAATAATGCGTCAAAACCTTGTAACATGTCTTCTGTCGATTGAAGTACAGTAAACGGTGGATCACGGGCATTCCGAATGAGGTCGATATATGTCTGCGCGATTTCTATTCGTTCCCTTTTTTTCTTTTTCTGAGCATGGGTTCCAAAATTTCTATCACGTTGACAGTAAGAATGCCCGCGAACCGGAAAGACGTGCCAGATGTTTACATTAAGTTCAATCGCTAGCATTGTTAAAAAGGTAAGCACAGTGTAGTTTCTATTTTGGCCAGAAGCCGCATCTGAAAAAAGAATTATTCTTGAATTCACTAATGGATCAAATTCAAGCTGTATAGAATGACGAAGGAAACTACAGACTGTGTTTGCACCTTTTTTTAGCAATTCCTTCGATGGGGATACATGACTTCTATCGCTGTTATGAATGTGTGCATTAAAAAGATATAGCCATAATAATCTTCGATAAAATTGATGAGACACGGGAATTTTCGGAAGAGGTAGATTTTTTGCGTAGTCGAGTTCACAGCATAAGGCATTTTTTTCGGATAACAATTCCTTTTTAAAACTAAATACTCTTTTACATTCTTTTTGTGCTCAATGACTTCCGGGGACTCTATAGACTTATTCTCACTTTCGTAACAATCATTTCAAACATCTTTACAAGGCAGTTTGAATGTGAAAGGGACATTTCGATTAAAATACATATTATAAGTCGTTTTTTCTATTGGAATGTAGTCTTCCTGTATGACTGATTGAGAAAAATCGATAAATAAGTTGTACAGCTTCTTTAAATTCAATTCCGAGTTTTTAAAATAATTCAAGGAAGTCGACTGTCTTTTGTAATGTGATTCGCGGTGTAGTAAAGTCTCACAATGCACTTTCATTAAATTCTTAACAGCAGCTGTTAGTTTCACAGTTTTATTATCATGTTTTCCCCTTTCATCACCTAGATCCAGTTTTAGTACAATTTTATTTTGCACATTATCTAATCGTTTGTACCCTACGCGAATCACGTCACTGAGAAACTTTTTACATATAACAATATTTGCCTCATCTTTGGGAGATTGATACTCCCGTATTATTAGCCGACGTTTAATATTATTTTTTACGCTCAAAAGATCTCGACATTTCATGAGGGTACTTAGTACAATATTTTGTTTGTGGTAATCGCGAAGTCCCCAAAAGTGAGAGTGAAATTTCTCTTGTCCTTCAATCCGTATTTTCTCGTAACATTTTCCGAATTTGCAACAGGACTGGACGTGAATAAATGACTTAGGCTCTACTCGTTTCCCAGTATTTGATTCATACTCTTCACCCTACAAGTAATATACTTTCAACTTACATGAACACTTGTTAATAATATTGGAGAATGAGCACTTTCAATCAAATTAAGGTTGCTGGAAAAACATACATGACTAATATTCACCCCGGGAAAATATATTTTTTTACATTTTTTATCTGAAGTAAGGATTTTTAGTAAAAATCCTCACTGAGTTAATGTAGTGACCGTTTTCTGACTGATTCATATCAAAAGAGATTTTTTACATTTTTGGCAACTTTAACTTAGAATTTGCCAAATTTTTATATAAATCTTTAAATACCTTATTCTTTCGAATTTTTCGAATATTTCTTTTCCATCCTTCCTCGTCTTTACTTCTTTTTCGGCCTCGAGGTTTCGAAAAAACTAGTTCCATTTTATTGAACAATAAATAATCACATTTAATAATTCAAAAATTTCCTGGTTTAAAAATGATTCTCTTATTTTTTAGATGTAACATTTACGATGTTCGAAACTATTGTGAGGTATATTTTATAAGCACTCTTCCTACTGCACGTTATTTGTCTCACTATTATTATGTTTACCGCGATGTTTACAGAATTTTCGGAGATATCCTTGAACATTGTTTTTAGGCAAAGAAAGAAGAAAAGAAAGAGGGAAAGAAAATAATACGTTTTGACTGAAAGAGATGTCATAATAATTTATCTTTTTCACGTGAGTTATTACATGTATAAATATATATTTTTTATATAAAATATTAGTTTCATAATAAATTTTTGTAGAAAAATTCTGCAAAATATAAGTTTTTACGTGCAGACCTTCAGGAATCAGCACTGCGGCTCGCCTTTCTTATAGACGTCGCTGAGTCCTACATTCACGACGATGAGCGAAAGAATTAAAGCATCATAGTTTTTCAGCAGCTGGCCTAATGAAAGTAAAATTTTTCAGAAAACTTATGTGGACCCTAGTGAACATTTCATCCGCTAGAAGTTTATTATAGTACCTGAAAGTTACGTCGATAGACTTTGCGATTGAAAATATTCAAACGATGTTTATAAAACTGTTCAGAAAAAAATTATTACGTTCTTCAATACAAATAAATGTTAATTTTGATTTTACCAACACTTTAATAATAGTCTAATGAGTAACTCTTGAAATTTTAAAGTAAAAAATCGAAAACTCTGGGATTTAGAGCGAGTTGAAGTGAAACAACACTGAAAATCGTCGTTTCTCAAAAAATGTGTTTTTTGCATTTATAAAACAATAAAAACAATAAAATAAACAATAAAAGTGACAACTGTTTACGAAAAAAAGATGCGCAATAAAGTTTCCTGTAAGGATACATGTTTTAAAAATAAAAATTTTAATTTTAAAACAAAGTCGCTCAGGGGCCAACCGAATGGTGCAGAAAAATTGTATACCCTCTTATTGCATGCGGCGGTTCATTGGTAAGATTCAAAGATTTTAATGCATTCTTCTCCCAGTGCCGATTTGAAATTTTCTAGAAGAGACTTGGTTCTGCGTCCATATGTCTCTATAGAATTCTGATATTTTTGAACGTCTATAAAAATTGTAAGTCTTTTTTCGGTGATCATATGAACATTAATTCCGTGATGTTAATCTTCTTGTCGTTTGGTCCAACATATGGACCAATGTCCATATTTCTCCTTCTTTCTCGTAGTAGATTCCGGTACTGCTGATGAAGGGAAAGATCCCGTACAGGTGTTCGTTCTGTTCAATGCCGGTTGCTGCATATACAATATACATAACATATAAGGGTCCAGGGACCCAGGCCATGCATTTTAGAAAAATTGAACTACTGCTTTTATTCCCCCCCCCCCCCCTATGAACATAGCTTGCATTTAGATACTCTTTAATCCTCGTTCAAAATTTATCAATTAAAGTTTACTCATACTTTTAATTAAAGTACATCTGATTATAGTATAAGATATGTTTGGGGGATGGAGTAGTAAATACATATAAAAGGAAGCATCGGCACGTGTTCCTATATTTTCACAACCCTTATTTTTTGGTTTAGTGTGGCCAAGACTTTAATAACCAACCCACCATTATTTCGGGACGAATAATTCTGTATGTCTTTAATAGAGAGTTCTTGGAAATAACTGTCGAAGTTATTTTGTGGTATGTTTTATTATCCCTTGAATAATTTTAGAAAAATTATAGATGAAAAATGTTTAAGCGGTTCACCACCCCGGAATTTATTGAATTTATTCGAATTTAATGTTTCTTCAATTATTCTTTTCTTTTATAGTTTCTAAGTAAACTGATTCAGTTTAATTAATTTCGTTACGTATAATAATACTTGTCGTAATTCCGTATTTTATAATTTCCAACCTTTACAATTTTATTTATATACGTGACCATTATGTGTACCGAAAATGATGATGATTAGGAAAATCAGGCTTTTCTTAACACCCTGGAATTATTTTGTGAGAAAATAATTCGACCTAAACTTGTAAGATTTGGTACGAGGGGCTATTCGCTGAGTGAAAATAAGTGAAAAGTGATTCCTAACTCAGAACTGGTGCTCCGAAGCCAAGAGAAATTTCATACAATCCGGACAGATCATGCAAAGTTTTTCCAAACCTTATGAAATCTTAGAAAAGCTTGCTTACTCTCAGAGAATCACATAAATTCCTCTCAACCCTTCTTAACTCAGCATCGATCACTGTACAGTAGGGTGGTCCAAAAAACGCTTTTCGAGCTACAGGGCAAGTCCCCCCCCCCAAAAGTTTCCATTTCCGGAGAAAAAAAATCCCTAATTTTTTTTTTCGAAATTCGAATATTAACACGTGCCACCGGGCACTTCAAAATCCCATTTAATTAACATGGGGAAATTTTGGATTTTCGAAAAATTGAACTCATACTTCAGGGTTTGATCGAAACGTGCCAAACTTTTTAGGGATTAAAGAGGAGTACCTATGAAATAAAAGCATACTAATAACTTTTATTTTTAACCCACCCTTACCCCCCCACAGCGCCCCAAATATGACCCAAAAATAAAAAAAACTACATTTTTACGTATTATTGTTACTGTTTAGCAATTTCCGTCGTCTTTTTCATACGAATAATTACTAATGGACAATTTGAATATTTTCAATGACTTTTTAAACAATTTTTAATTGTTTAAACAATTGTAACTTATTGAAACAATTATTCATTCCCCAAAAAGGTAAAAATCATCGTATTTTCTGATTGAAATGTAATAGTTTGTCATTTTTTGGACTAGTAATTTTTTTTAAAAACATTATGTAATTATTTAAACAATTACTTATTGTTTATTCTAAAAATTTTTAAAAATTGACCCAGAGATGTCCACTTTTTTCTCAAATTGGTATCATATGCTACTTTTTGTTGAATAATTATATAATTTTGATACATATCTTTTAATGTTTAATAAATTTCTATTTGTTTAAACAATTTTGATTTGCTTAAGCAGTTTTTTTTTTCGATAACTTAAACAAAATAAAATACATATAATTATTTTTCTGACTTTATAGTGTATAGAAAGAATATATTAACCATTTTTTAATTGTTCAAACAAATATAATTTGTTTAAGCAATTATTTTTCCAAAAATATTTTTTAAATCGTATTTTCTGAATTAAACATCATATTGAATGATTTCGAGGGGTAGTAAATTCTGTTAAAAACATCACAATCACCTCAATTTTTAAAAGGTCTTCGAGCGGCAAATTTGAAACAAGTTCAACGCTGCATGTGTGAATTACAGAAATAACTTGAAAACAGTCTTATAAATAATCGTATGAAGCTAAAACGAAAATCCGCGACACGTTTTAATATTTATAACGAGTATGAAAACGTAAAAAAGCAATCTGTTGAAACTTGAATCATAATTTGCATTATTGAATGTGCTTTTTTATAATATAATTATGATGAAGATTGTAAAAATATGAAAAAAAAGTAATAAATACACTTTTATAATTTAAATTTTATTATGACTTTCATGATTTATTTAGTAATGCGCCAAAGAAGATGTAAACCATCCATACTCAATTTGAAGGAAATTTGAAGAAAAAAAACAATTAATTGTATAAACAATAACATAAAGTTTTTAGCAGAATTCATTACTCCTCGCAATCATTCAATATTATACTTCATTCAGAAAATACGATTTAAAAAATATTTTTGGAAAAATAATTGTTTAAACAAATTATATTTATTTAAACAATTAAAAAATGGTTAATATATTCTTTCTGTACACTATACAGTCAGAAAAATAATTATATGTATTTTATTTATTTATTTTTTTAAGTTATCGTAAAAAAACTGCTTAAGCAAATCAAAATTATTTAAACAAATAGAAATTTACTAAAAATTAAAAGAAATGTATCAAAATTATATAATTATTCAACAAAAAGTAGCATAGGATACCAATTTGAGAAAAAAGTGGATATCTCTGGGTCCATTTTTAGAAATTTTGAGAATAAACAATAAGTAATTGTTTAAATAATCACATAATGTTTGAAAAAAAAATACTACTCCAACCATTGACAAACTATTACATTTCATTCAGAAAATACGATTATTTTTTACATTTTTTGGGAATAAATAATTGTTTAAATAAGTTACATTTGTTTAAATAATTAAAAATTGTTTAAAAAGTCATGGAAAATATTCAAATTGTCCATTAGTAATTATTTGTATGAAAAAGACGACGGAAATTGCTAAAAAGTAACAATAATACGTAAAAATGTAGTTTTTTAAATTTTTGGGTCATATTTGGGGCGCTGTGGGGGGTAAGGGTGAGTTAAAAATAAAAGTTATTAGTATGCTTTTATTTCATAGGTACTCCTCTTTAATCCCTAAAAAGTTTGGCACGTTTCGATCAAACCCTGAAGTATGAGTTCAATTTTTCGAAAATCCAAAATTTCCCCATGTTAATTAAATGGGATTTTGAAGTGCCCGGTGGCACGTGTTAATATTCGAATTTCGAAAAAAAATTAGGGATTTTTTTTCTCCGGAAATGGAAACTTTTTTTGGGGGGGGGGGGACTTGCCCTCTAGGGTGAAAACGATTTTGCAATGCATTTTTGGACAATGAGGGGCAACCCCTTGCAAGACTGACAAGTTTACGCCTGTGGCGTAGAGAAAGGATAATAGAAATATTAAAATAAAGCCATTTTATTATTTAACTTGTATGAAAATTATTCAGCTTTAATACAAATCTCTGCAATTATTAGAAACTTAAAATGAGAGTTCGTAAATTATTGTTTATAGCGCAAAAAGTTATTATTTTATCTAAAACAATTGATGCTAATTTTTAAATAAAGTTTTGCATTATTAATGTACAAATTTGAAGAAAATATGATTAAAAATCGCTAAAGCCATAGCACGTCAAAGTGTGTTCATTCAAAAATTAGCATTAACTTGGTAAATATAAACATTTAACTAAAATTTTCTTCATAA
The DNA here is from genome assembly GCA_932195095.1 of Andricus curvator. Classification (NCBI taxonomy): domain Eukaryota; kingdom Metazoa; phylum Arthropoda; class Insecta; order Hymenoptera; family Cynipidae; genus Andricus; species Andricus curvator. The sequence continues at coordinate 54,330 of CAKNYM010048381.1, read as the reverse complement.
AAGTTGAAGTGGACCTGAAAAGAAGTATCTTTTATTTTTTGAAAGTTGAAAAAATGTCTTCCTAGGAAGAGAAACAGCTTTCTATTATGTCTGAACTTTATTTATTTAATCAATGTTTTCTCGAAATTGATCACTTTTATCAAAGAATGTCTTAGAAAAAAATGTTCCTCTGGGAGTAGACCAACTTTTGTCAAACACTTTTTGCTGCAGAATCAACATTCCAACCAAGATCAGAACAATTTTATTTTTTCTCGTTTTTCAACGTAATTGTTCATTTTTTATGTTTAAAATTCACTAAATCAAAAAATGATACAGGACATTTTTTTTCGTAAATCTGTTTTCTAGCCGACGCTATATTTGAACTTAAGAAACCCAAAAATTTTAAGAGTACTACTCCATTAATCAAAAAATAAATAAATAGCAAAAAAAATGCGAAAATTCTATTTTAAGAAAATGAATTTCTCCTGTCCAAAAAAATTATTCAGTCCGCATAAAACTCACAAGATGTGTTCCTCATAAATAAGCAAATACAGTAAAAAATTAGAAAAACATCAATCGACTTTATATATTTTTAAACAAGTCGTCGCCATTTCTTCAGTTTTAAACTTGAAAAAAATTTCCGACAGATTTTTCAAGAGAACGGCAAACACGACCAGAATCCAAAAAGATATTTATAACATCAAATTAGGTCAAAAACTATATGAGTTCAAAGAAAAAATGTTTTTTTTTTTTTGAAAAATAGACGTCAAAATTCAAATACTCCTAACATCGTGGGTTTTTTTCTTGTCCTCAAACCGGAAAAATAGTGTTGCCTAATTTCCTCTAAAGAAGAGCATATTTCGCTGCCAAGAGATTCTACGACTTTACGTGTGAACTCTGATTGTAAAACCTGCCTGATTTGGAATGGATTCGGTTCTTTTATTGATATTTTTACGTTATTTCATTTTATATTGTAAAGTCTTTATAAACCTTTTTTGCAATGATGCCGTCGGGATGAGCCAGGGGTAATTCTGTTAATTATGTTATTTGGATACTAATGGGCCCAAGTGGGGAACCACACATAACCATTTGGTGAGGCTCTGCACTTGGGGTGATCGCTAGAGAGATTGATCAGCAACCTGGGTCGGAGCAGTGTTGCGGAACGAAAGTATCATTTAAAAAAATGACATCTACCTTATACCTATATACCCATCTACTCACTACTATTTTTGAACCGAGCAGGTCACGCCTACCGCGAAAGGGAAATGGCTTAATGGTATAATAATAATAATAATGTTATTAACCCTATGTTGGTTTCAATCTGATGATTTTTATTGAATAAACTTTCAGTTTGTCGAAAGTTTCAAATTGGTAACTAACTTTTTGAGAGGGAAGTATTTTACTCTAGATTTATCTGTACTATAGTCAAATAGTAGTTCCAACAAATGATCTATCAGTTACAAATAGTTCCATTTTTCTCTCTTATAATTTAGTTTTAATTTCTGTGTGTTCCCTGTTTCACAAAATACTCTTAAGATTGGTCTAATTTCTTAAATTGAGTGAATTTAAAAGTTTCAGAATGGGTGAAGAGAGAGTCTTCTCCCTGATTTCTTTTTAATTTTTGTTTATATTAATTATAATTTAACTTTTACGTTTCTGATAACGCTCAGATTTCTAATCATAATTACACAGTCGCTATATGAACATAAAGGAAAAAGAATGAGTTGTTTGCATTATTTTACCCGGCTTAAATCTCAACTATCTTAAACTATTTGGCACGTACTCTAGATCAATCACTTTCGCATTTAGTGGCCTAGATTTGTTCTCATAGTATTTCTTTGATCTTTCCTTTGCGTTAATTCGATTCCTTGCGGTGATTTGTTTAATTTCGTTTAATCTGACGATTAGGTCGCGTAAGTAGGTGTCGTAGGCCTCAATGTGGTCTTCAGACGGAAACGAGGTGAGGACACGTGTGGTTCTTCCGAAAATTAATTCGTAGGGAGTAAAACTCGTTGCTTTATGGACCGACCCCGTATACGCAAACAAGGCGAATGTCTCTGCCAGTCGTCATAATCGCCCGCGTAATGTTTTATGTAATGGAGAGTTTTTCCATTTTCCGCATCATTTTACTCACAAAGCCTCCTCCTCGATCACTCAGGATACACTTCGGGGCACCGGGGCGCTAATGTGCATCCATATTGTACGTACGCGCGGTGCTTTGCTCCGACTATTTTCTCTATTTGATTTAAAAAAAGTTGCTATTGGAGTGCATAAAGTGGTTTCAACCAATGGATATAAAGTGATCTTGCGACTGTAGTGTTTTTTTCACAAAAAAAACGGGAGCCTCTGATTTCGTTCTTTTTCTAGATCTTTGCAAAACTCTTTGGTTTATTCTACTCTAGTGACACCTGGTTAATTATGCTCAAATGCAATCAGAACGGCATGCCAGCGCTGTCGGAAAAGCAGTTTTCGAGCCTGGTGGATAAATTAAAGTCGCTAGATGCACCGATGGCCTCTGTCAACGTCAAATTATATCATCTGACTGAAGGAAACAGAACCTTGAAAGAGGCGCAAATGGAACCGAAATCGATCTTTTGGTCCCACCAGAAAATGTACACTTGGAAGTGATTAAGCGTATTGGAAAAAGATTTGCCGGCTATCATCGTTCCATTTTAATCCAGCTTTGCTTTTTTAAAGAAAAGAAACTGCTTTTAACCAATGCGAAGAATCTAAAAGGTACGAAAATTGGACTCTCTGAGGATTTCTGAAAAAAAACCGCAGAAGGCGAGGAAAACACTTTTTCCTTTCTTAAAAAAAAAAAAAGTCAGAGCATCAAAGCTTCACTGGTACACAATACCCTTTTTGTTGATATCAAAATGTATGACGTTAACACAGTTTCGAAGCTACCTACCATCTTTTTTACGTATATCAAAAAGGACGGTGCACTGGCGGAAGAGGGCCAATCATCGACTCCTTCGAGGGACTCCTCGGCGAAGCGCAAGGCAACCAGTCCTCCGACCGGAAACTACACAGTTTTTTAAATGCTGGCAAAAGGAACCAAATGAGCAATCATCACTCGAAAACCCCTGCTTAGAACTACCGGCTAGTAATCTTATCTCGCTTAGAACCTGTGATACAACGAGATGCCTCTTCTGGAACTGTCATGGATATGGTAACTTTTTAAAATCAAATCTTGCAATTAAAAATCTAGTCATGGTTGGTTTAGTAGAAACCCGGTTAACTTATAATGGTCAATTCAACCCCTTTTATGTGAACGATTTCCATTTTTTTGATTCCAGTGCCATAAAAAAATACTCGAAAGGTTGAGCGAGCGGGGGCATTGCCCTTTTTATTAGAAAAACTAATTTTCAATGCCATTTAATCGATAAATGAGAGTACTGGATTTTGATTCGGATTTTTAAAACTGACTATTAATTTATAATTGGAATTTGTTATTTTAAATCCGTCACTGATATTGATTATGTACTCGATTTAGGGGAGGATACAATAAAAAACGTAGTCACTAATTATGCTAACACGCCAATATGCATTTATGGGGATTTTAATTGTAGAGTAGGTAATCTCGGACGGAGCCTATGTGACTTTTTGCCACTTACTAACGTAGATAAGGAAAGAAATAACTTGGATGAATCACACAACCAGGGCCGACTTAAGCAAAATGGCGCCTCTAGGCTACTTAGTAAAATAGTGCCCCCTGCCCCCCCCCCCCCCGCCCCGATTCTACTTAAAAATTAAAATTGTATTTTCTCATTTAAAGAAAACGACATAATTTATTTTTTAATTCGTCTTATTATTACATAAATTTCAACTTGCTTTTGCAATAAACCTTATGAATAAAATATAATTCAAATATATACATACGTATATACATAATATAAATATATACATGTAAATAAGAAGTATTCTAAAACTATCTGATATACACAAAAATCGCTGTCACAAAACGTCTTGTGTTCTGAACTTAGAATAATTAAACTCGCTTTCTAACTTTCTGTTGTGCGAAATGCTTGATGATTGCGTCAAAATCGATTGTTTTAAAATATTTGCATTAGCACAGAAAACTGATAGAGCGGAGAGGCGTTCATTACTCAATGAGTTTCGCAAATAGGTTTTGACGTGCTTGAATACCGAAAACGAGCGTTCTCCACTTGCATTCGTTGACATAATGCTAAAGCAGATACGAAGAGCAACATGAACATTAGGATAAGTTACAGTGAGATTCTTTTCGCGAATTATTTGCAGAAACTTTAAAGGAGTTGCTTCCTTTTCGCAAATTTTCAAAGCCTGGAGAAATCTTTTAAAGTTAACACATTCTTCGACAAATGTTTTGTCTAAATCATCGAAATAAATCTTCTGCAATTCCGCAGATTTTTGTCTAATTTCATCGTTGAAAAAAAAAACTTAAGGGGGGATCCTGCTTTAGAAGGCTCAAAAAATCGATTTTTTTTATTGCTCAAATCTATTCCTAATATATCTAAGAATATGTATCTAAAGTGATAGAGGCTGATTCCCAGTATTTTCAAAGATACAGGACTAAACGCGGTGGGGTGTCGAGCAAACATACGAGCGCTAGGGCAGACGGAGCCGCACCCCACACCTCGGTCTAATTACTCCGAACTGTGTACGTCCACGGTCCGTCGAAACAATTTTTTGAATTCCTAGAATTGCCGTGGAAAAATATAGAACGGATTAAAACGATATGTAATATATACATATCCCTCTCTGTGTACGTGCTTCTACGGAGCTGCTTCTAGCGTCAACGGTGAGTTTTGCTCTGAGTCTTGTCGAGTGCACATCGCTAGAATATCATGGCAAGTTATCCTAAATGTGGTAAATCGAGCAGTGATCGTCCTGCGAGGCTAAGAAAACGCAAATTCCATGGGAATAGATTCACAAGTGGACCAGATGATGCAGAGTGCAGCATAAGCAGTAGCGAGAAGAAATTGTTTACCGCAAGCACCGAAAATATAATTGTACATCCAGCTCATTGTTACCGCATAATTGAATTTCTGACAGTGTTTCTTGCGATTTCTAGTATAGTAATCTGCAGATCTTGTAAACAAAACATAACATTTGCAGAGAGCGGGCATCGAGGCTTGGGTTTCAAAATTATATTATCATGTATGTGCGTTCGGTATGTGTTAGGACCGTTAATAAATACCGGTTACGAAATAAATAGACGAATTGTGTTTGTTATGAGGCTTCTTGGTGTTGGACGAGAAGGCATCAATCTTTTTTGTGGACTTATGGATCTATGTCAAGGTTTGGCGAAATCCACATATGATAAAATAGTGCAGCATTTATACTCAGCGTCGAAATCAATGTTTGAAAGTGTCTGTAAAAAAGCTGTCAAAGAAGAGCAAGAAAAGAATGCAGAAAGTGAGAGAACTGCAAATAATATGAAAGTTTCCGGCGATGGATCTTGGAAAAAACGTGGCTTCACTTCATTGTTCGGTGTAACAACTCTGATTGCACATTACTGTGGCAAAGTAGTCAACCTCATCCTTAAAAGTGCGTACTGTCATTCATGTGTCCTAAAAAAAACATATTAGACAATGATGAATTGGAGGAATGGTTTGAAAGTCATAAAGAATCATGCTCCTCGAACCGCGACGGTTCAGCAGGGAAGATGGAAGTGGATTCAATCGTGGAAATGTTTTTGAGATCTGATGAAAAATTCGGAGTAAAGTATACGAATTATATCGGCGACGGCGATTCGAAAAATTTCGCTGGTATCCTCAAAATGAATCCATACGGTGACAATTGCCCTGTTACTAAAAATGAGTGCGTGGGGCATGTACAAAAGCGTATGGGTACTCGACTTCAAAATAAAAAGAAGAAAGAGAAGCTTGGAGGTAAGAAGCGGATGACGGAGAGCATCATTAAAAAGTTAACGATCTATTATGGTTTGGCAATCAGAAGAAATATTAATTCTGTCAAGATATGAAGAAAACGCTGGATCATTATTGTTCGAGTGATAAATCTCCTCGCCACGAGAATTGTCCGGCAGGCGCCGAAAGCTGGTGTGAATGGCGCAAAGCTGAAGTCACGAATTCTCTTGCGTCTTTCAAGCATCCTGCTCGATTGATTGACGAAAATGTGGAGGAACATATTCGTCCAATCTACGAAGAGCTCTCAAACGACGAACTTTTGACGCGATGCTTAGGCGGGCACACGCAAAATTCAAACGAATCTTTCAACTCCACTGTCTGGCGCATGAGCCCGAAACATCTGAATTCTGGCCAAAAAATCGTTGAAATTGCTGCGTACATGGCTGCAGGAATGTTCAACGAGATCGAGAGGGAAAACCGGCGTGCGTCTTTTTCCAGCAAGAAAGCTCGCACAGCCCGTAGACTCGAGCAACTGCATCAAAATGAGTTTTATGAGGAAGTTGAAGGTTTACTTTATGGAGCAGGAATAGCTGATTAGCGTATTATTACTGTAAGTAATCGAAAATTAACATTTTTTCTTATCGTAAATTTTGAAGCGCGTTTTCTCGAGTTTTCGTTTTTACGATTTTTCTAAACTGGCGGGCGTGATTGCAAGAAAACTAGACGACCAATCAAAACGAACTAAGGCTTATTAGCTTCAGTTTGGTATTCTCTTCTATTTGAACTGAAAAGGTTCAGGGAAAAAAAAATTTAAACAACTTTTTTAGCAAGTTGAAATGATTTTTTTTTGTTGCAAAAAGCAAATTTCCTTCAAACTTGTGAAAAATTTTGAATTCACAATTTTTTCGGGTTTTTCTTAGTTCACATAGAAGAAAAATATATGAAAATTAAAATTATTTTTGGTTTTTTTGTTTCAGACGAAAATTACGAGTTCCATCTTGCCCGCCGATATTTGTTTAAATCCCGTCGTTATTTTAAATCCCGCCGATTCCTTTAAATCCCGCCGATACTTTTCTCTCAAAAACTTTTTTTTTATAATGTTTAAATATATATTAAAATATTCTAAAATGTTCGCTAGACTTGCTTATTTTTTTCTGTCAAAAAAAAAATCCCCCCAAAAACGCTTTTTTTAGGCCTCCTAAAGCAGGATCCCCCCTTGACTGTTCAATGAATCGAAACATTATCGATTTCATTGTGCACTTCAGTCTTCATACCTCGACGATAAATCCATGCAAAGATTATCAATAATAGGAAGGAATGTGTTCACCTTCATGTCATCTCTAGCAGTGAAAGTATTCTCATTGTTATTACAATCATATTACAGCAATTTTGTTTTGTATTCTTATTTAATTTTCAATTTTGAATGTAATATCTTAAAATTGTCCGATTTTTAGTTGAAGATTTGAAAAAATAAATATTTTCAAATTCAAAAATATTTGATTGGAAATTTTCAAGAATGATTAATAATAAAGAAGTGTTAAAAATGATTACAATTTTAAAGTTCTGAATTTTCATGTTGAACGCTAAATTTTTCATTTTTCCCTCTTATAGGTTTTAATTTTGCAATTAAAATTGAATTGTATGAATTTCAGAAAATTTTATAATTAGCAATTTAAATATTAATTCTTAAGCGATTCAAATTTACTCTGAATAATTGAAATATTAAAAGGTTTGAGTATAAAAAAGTTTTAATATCACAATTTTTGATGACTAAAATTTTTTTCAGTTTCAAATAATGTTCGCATTCGTTTAAGTTTCAACGTTCTGGAGTAGAATTTTTTTTTTCAATTTTTAATTATTTAATTTAGAATGCTTTTAATTATGAATACTACAATTTCAATTCCGTTGAATTTTAAGTGATCTAATTTCCAAAGTTCGAATCTTAAAATATTCACTTTTTAACGTTTTAACATTGTCCTAATTTCGAAATTTTAATCTGCAATAATTTCGTATAATAATAATAATATATAATATCGACCACTCAACGTATCAGTGCTACGAAGCCTGATATTGTCCTCCAAGATCTGAAGAACAAGATCATTTACGTGATTGAATTCTCGGCACCAGCCGATGGTAATATCACGGCAAAGGAGGAAGAAAAACGGGCGAAATATCAAGCACTTCTTTTCGAGCTAAGCAGGCTCTACCAAGGCTTCAAAGTCCATCTTGTAGTTCTCATAATCGGCTGTCTTGGAGGTATGAAAGCTTCATTTATTAGCCAACTCAACAAGATTCCCGCTTGCCAGCGTCAGGCTCATTCCATCGCGAACCGGATGCAAAAGTCTGTTCTTCTGGGATCACTTCATCTCGTCCGTCAACACTGTTCCTCATAACATTCTACAAAGATTGGTAGCTCTAAAAAAGTATCCAGAGGTGAAACTTCATCTCCAACTGTCCCGTCTGCCGCGTAAGATCATCCGCGGCTAGAGACCTGACTCCAAGGAACAGTGTTGCCCGATGTTATCTCGCGTAAATTTCCCGCTCTTGCTTACCTTCTAGGACAGAAGGAGCAGAAGCGGATGACGTACACGTTCCAGTTGCGTCGGGATTGGTTGATTTTAAAGAACCATGATCGTAGCTTCCGGAGCCTAAAACTTCTCAAATATATAATATGATTAATATAAAATCATATAATAATATAATAATAGTAATATATAACAATTTCGTGATTCTCCAATTTAAAATAAATTTCATATTTTTCATGTTAGGAAATATAAATCCAGAGATGTGAATGCACGATTTGGGAGCATGCATTTACTGCTAGTGTGTAATGAAACATATCTCTGTATTTTCCTTTATTATAAACAGTCATACCACGCTGAAAAAAACCAGTTCTCGTCAGATCACTGAAGTTACGCAGCGTTGGGCGCGGTTAGTACTTGGATAGGTGACCATTCGAGAATACTGCGTGCTGTTGGCACATCGTGGGTGTGGTGATCCCACACTTGTAGTTACGCCTACCCTGAAAGGGAAATGGCTTAATGGTATATACACAAAAATTTCCTTAGCTTGCTTATTATTAGGTCATATATGTGAAAAACCTGGGTTTCGCAAAGAGAATATATGTTTTTCTAAATCGGGAGAAATCACTAAGATTTAGCGGGAGAACAAAGAAAAGCCGGGAAACGAAAATTTAAAAAATAATATCCATCCTAGTTACAATGCAATGCAAAACTGTTTGCAATATATTTTATTAATAATATAAATTTTTGTACATACCAGAATAAATATTTTTATCCTTTTGTGTAGAAGCAGTTTATATAGTTGATGATGATGCTGCTGTGATAACAGATTCGTTCGGTTCATTAGTTTTTGATGAAAAATTAAACTCTTCTGTTAGATTTGATTGTCTGTTAGCACTAAGATTATTTGACTTCGATTTGTTTGTAGGTATTGTGAAGAAAGTATTTAATTTCGGCACTTTCTTCAAGAAGTTGGCTTCCTTTCACTTATTATTTAGCCTTTTTTTTGTACTGAGCACCACTTACCTTACTAAACATTTTGTTTTTAAAAACTCTTTTTCACTTCGATCACTGCACCACAACTTACTAACAGCTAGTCCAAGTTACAACTAAAGTCGAAATTATGCATCCTCCTCCACTGACGATGAAAGACGTAAATGAGTTCTCAAATACCTAAAGGTCCTACCTCGATGACAAATGCATTATATGTCTATATACTCAGCTAATTTCAGGTAAATATGCTGTTACATCGCTCTTTCATAGGTACATCTGGATCTATTTCGGACTACAGAGCCTATCATAAATCAGACTCATCCTGTGCCCCCATCTAAAAACACCTTCTTCTAATCTCTTTATGAGTCCATAAAATTATATATTTTTAAATTACTTTGGTCCTCTTTAATCCTGAAACCCTCGAAAGTTTGAAAGCAAAGAAGGTTTAGAATTTTCAAATGAACAATAAACCATATTTCATAGAATTCCAAAGCTGGGTTTCCCCTGATTCACACTGCACTCCTTTAACTAAACTTAAATTTTCAAAAAACCGCCCGCCTCGACTTCATGGCGTCCCTAGGCTATAGCCTACAATAGCCTATTGGTTAAGCCGGCCCTGCACACAACATAAAAGGCCTTAAACTAGTAAACTTAATGGAGGATAATAATGTTATACTAATCAATGGCAGATCATTTAGCGACAATCCTGCGAAGTTTACCTTTGTTGCATCTTCAGGAAAGAGTGTTATTGACCTATTTTGGTGTAATTTTGAAGCTTTAGCATTACTCTTCGATATAAAAGTTGACTATACTATAACTATGTCCGACCACTTTCCGATCCTAGTCTCATTACTTTTAGATTCAAATCCTAGTATAGGGTCATCCACAAAAATTTTTTTTGCCTTATAGTTACGCTTTTTATAAACTTTGACTCCCAAAGAATTTAAATGTGAAATTAAAACTTAATTTGGTTTATTTAACAATTTATAATAATTGATTAAAAAGTGAGAAAATATCAACCGGAAATGTCGATTTTACAAACTAAACATGTGGCGCCCTCATGGCATGAAACACATGGTGTGACCTCACGTGCCGTCAAACCTGAAGAAAATACATGGTCAGTTTGATCAAAACAATCAAAATAATTAATTATCAACGTTTTTTTGGCTAAAACGGTTTATTTTCATGGAGTATCAGTATGTCTGGATACGTTAAAGCCAGTTAGGATAATTTTCCAAAAGTGATTACACTTATTACAAGTGATTTTTTTGCGAAGTGCTCCAATTTCAACGTTGCTGAGTCTCTAGGTGGTCTCTAGGAGTAAAAGCGAAAAAATAAGGAAATTGAATGAATGACGTTAACCCTTTGAAACATTTATTTTAATTTATAATGATAATTGCTTCAGGCGAATCGTAACATATATGCATTATGGGCAATGTTGCATCCAGAAAACCTAACCTCACTTTTTTTATAGATGCTTTTATAAATACTTATATAAAATTGTTATAAAATTTATAATGATAAGATTTATAATTACTTTTATAAATACTTTATTTTATAACACTTGTTGCGTAAAGAAACGATTTGATTTGGCCAGACTCTAGCTCAAATACATCCCGGTACCCCATATATATAACACCGTTGAACATAAGTCAATTCCGAGTTTTATGCCATTAAAAAAAACATTATATACTTTGTTGTCTATTTAAAATAAAAATATTTACTTATCGTTGAAATGATGTTCGCCAAAATATACTATTGACGTTAAAGATGTGGTAGGGCACATGTCACGCCGAACAATTTTGTACCATTTTTTTCTTTCCTCACGTTTGGGTATGGATATAAATAATTTTCCTGGATTTTAGACAGACGTGCTCTTGCATTGAGACACGAAAAACCAATGGTAGTACTGTTTTTTTGTGCATTTTTATGCAAAAAACGTGAATCGTCCTGCTTATTCACAAGCATTTGACGGTGATTTTAGAGCAGACATGCCCAACTGGGGGAAATTCCCTTCGGGAACACATGTTCCGCGTCCCCACTCTTTCTCCTAGAGAGCGGGCGTGGTGGTAGACGCGTTCGAGAATCTCTCCTCTGTGACGTACACTGCACCGTAGATACCAAATATCAGTTGGGGTGCTTGGGGCGACTGACTTTTCAACATAAAATTTTAATAGTAACTAAAGTCTTAATTATTTCATTGCAGTATGTTTACATTTCTTTTCAATGAATGTAATTGAAAAGAGAAGTTCACAAAGTGTTTCTTTGTTGTACATTATTGAATATTTTAATATCACCGTTTTTTACATCCTATTTCAAATATACACAAATGATAAATTTCAAATATGCACATGATCAAAGTCGGACGATATTTCCTCATAACAGGAAGCTTCTTTTTAGTAAAATGGTTTTTGCAACGATTAATATTTGCCAATACATCAGCTCAGAAGAAGTTTTTTTGTCTTTAATTGCCATTCTGATTTTACACAAAGTGTTTTCGCTCCCTTCCACAATTGCCAGTTTGGCAGTTACCTCCTTCTACCTTTCCTACTTCAACCCTAAGAATTGAAAAAACAATTTCTTTTATTTTCTATCCCCATTAATTGAAAAAGCAATTTTTGAGCAATTTTTTCTATTTCCTATTTACCGTATCACGAAATCATGATCGTCATCATGAAATGCGGACCAAGTCTGATAATATTTTAGATCAACCTCGGAAGAGACAATTTTTCATTTTATGCGCCGGAAATCTGCGCATTATGCGACATTCTGCGATGAACTAAGAAGAATTGATAACTAAACATATTCTATGCAAGCTTCAATGTAACTTATCTTTGTCATACCACCGAGTATAATTATGTTATTAGGTTCATGAAATATGAAAGAACAATTTCGTAACTTTGGTCTAATAGTAGTCCAGCATGTATTATATATCATCAGTCCACCCAAATTATATATTAGGAATAAGCGCAAAATTCAAAAAGGCTACGGTAGATCATTGCCCAATTATTTATTATTATTATTACTATACCATTACATAATGTTGATATATTGTTAGACTTTCAAAAGTATCAGCCAACTAAAACTGTGATATTCAAATCTTTAATAATGTACAATAAAGAAACACTTTGTGAACTTCTCTTTTCAATTACATTCATTGAAAATAAATGTAAACATACTGCAATAAAATAGTTAAGACTTTAGTTACTATTAAAATTTTATGTTGAAAAGTCAGTCGCCCCCAAGCACCCCAACAAATATTTCGTATCTACGGTGCTGCGTACGTCACAGGGGAGAGATTCTCGCAAGCGTTTACCACCAATCCCGCTCTCTAGGAGAAAGAGTGGTGGACGCGGAACATGTGTTCCCGAAGGGAATTTGCCCGAGTTGGGCATGTCTGTTTTAGAGCATATACTTTAATATGCAAAAAAAAAAAAAAGTGGATTACCCTATTCAAACCAATAAGCGTACGTGCTCATCAATAACATATTTTGTTTAGAAACAAGATAAATATTTTCATTTTCAAGAGACCATGTATCGTTCACCTAATATATCAAATAATATTTTAGATTCAAATTCTGATAGTCTATATAATAACTTAACACTAGGGGTACCGAGGGCCGTCATTTGACGGTATTCAATTTTTTGATTATGTCCGTAATTTTTGGATTTGATCTTTCGCGCTCCATGACTTTTATTTATTTGTCCCTTTGAATGTTTATATATTTATTAATAAATCTTGGAAATTTGAAAAGCATAATAGAAAAAAGTCATCGGAAATATATTTATAGTTAATTGTGTAAAAATTGACCCTATTCGTTGAAAAATAGCCAAATTCTGAATTTGTTTATGAAAGTTGTTTAAATAATTTATAATTCTTGTAAATTTACAAAACATAGTAGGAGTCATCGGAAAGACAATCTTAGTTGACTGCGTAAACAAATTGTTCTGAATGTGTTTATGAAAATTGTTTGAATAATTAATAATTATTGTAAATTTTCAAAGTATCATAGGAAAGAGTTATTTGAAATACATTCTTTATTGATTCCGTAAACAAATTGAGCCAATTCTTTAAAAAATAGCAAATCTCCTAATTTGTTTATCAAAATTGTTTAAATAATGATTGATTCTTGGAATGGGCCTAGCCGGGTAAGCACGCAAAATCGTGCCCCCTCACGTATTATAATTAAATTCCTGTCATAGGTTCGCATTTATGTGTAGTAAAATTTCTCCCAATAATAACCCTGCAAATTAATTTTTTTGGGAGTTATGGAGGGGGAAAGAAAAATCGAAAAAGTTGTTTTTCTCGAAAACGGCGTGACCGATTTTGATGAACAAAATATATGTTGTAGTCACTAGTAAGACCATTATATACCATTAAGCCATTTCCCTTTCAGGGTAGGCGTGACACTACCCGATTCGGGTAGTGTTTCTAGGTGGATAGTTTCTTGTAGTAAATAACTACAAGTGTGGGCTCACCACACCCACGATGTGCCAACAGCATGCAGTATTCTCGAATGGTCACCCATCCAAGTACTAACCGCGCCCAACGCTGCTTAGCTTCAGTGATCCGACGAGAACTGGTTTTTTCAGCGTGGTATGGCTATAATTTTTCGACAAAAATTACAAGTAAAAATTTTTTTCAATTAAAAAAAAAAATTTTTGTTATATTCTAGAGCGACACCCTCCATATTTTACATAAACATTCCTTAGAATATCATTCATAACATGTATTTTTGTTGAATTTTTTGAAAGGGTGCAACAATGTGAAACAAATAAATAAAAATCGCGCATGCAACACTCCGCACCGTTACGGTGCACTGCTTCTGACCGCATACTTTGGGACACAACCCTATTCCATTTTTTCATGGTCAGAAGTAGAATTTCTCTTAATGATAACCCTAAAAATGCATTTAATTTGTATTAAAAAAAAATCAATTTTTGACAAAAATTACAGGTCAAAGAAAATTTGTAATTCTTGAAACAAAAATTTGAGGTTATTTCCTGGATTGATCACACTTACATTTTACATAAATATTCCTTAAAATATCCTTCATAACATATGCTTTTGTTGAATTGTTTGAACAGTGGTCGGTGGCAGTGCACCGTAACTGTGCGTAGTGTTGCATGCGCGATTCTTTTTTTCACTTTGTTGCACCCTTTCAAAAAATTCAACAAAAATATATGTTGTGAAGGATATTCTGAGGAATGTTTATGTAAAATATGGAGGGTGTCACTCTAGAATATAACATGTCCCAAGTATGTGGTCGGAAGCAGTGCACCGTAACGGAGCGGAGTGTTGCATGCGCAATTTTTATTTTTTTTCACATTGTTGACCCTTTCAAAAAATTCAAGCAAAATATATGTTATGAAGGATATTCTAAGGAATAGTAAAGAGTCATCGGAAAGGCAGTCTTAGTTCACTCCGTAAACAAATTGTGTAAATTGCTTGAAAAACTGCAAACTATGAATATGTTTATAAAAATTGTTTAATTAATTCATAATTAATGTACATTTCCAAAGCATCATAGAAAAAACTTATTATAAATACATTCTTTTTGGTTCTGTAAACAAATTGAGCCAATTCGTTAAAAAATAAACAAACTCTGAATTTGTTGATGGAAATTGTTTAAATAATTAATCATTCTTGTAAATGTAGATAAGGGACATATAAAACAGTCATGGGTAAGACTTTTCTTAACCTCATAGAAAAAAGTAATGGGAAAAATATTCTTGGTTAATTCTATAAAAAAAATGTATTTATTGAATATAAAATCTGAATTTGTAAAGCAACATAGAAAAGAGTATTCGGAAAGACATTCTTAGTTCACTCCGAAAAAAAACAATTGTGCCTATGCCTTGCAAAATAGCCAAGCTCGGGAAATCTTTATGAAAATCGTTGAAATAATTAATAATTATTGTAAATGTGCAAAATATCGTAGAAAAGAGTAATTTACAATACATTATATGTTGATTCCGGCAACAAATTGAGCCTATTCTTTAAAAAATAGCCAAACTCCTAGTTTGTTTATGAAAATTGTTTAAATAATAATTAAATCTTGGAAATTTGCATAGCATAATAGAAAAAAGACATCGGAAATATATTCTTAGTTAATTTTGTAAAGAATTGAGCCTTTTCATTGAAAAATAGCCAAACTCTGAATTTTTTCATGGAAATTGTTTAAATAATAAATAATTCTTGTAAGTTTACAAAGCATAATTCTTGTAAGGTTACAAAGCAACACAGAAAAGAGTCATTGTAAAGATATTCTTAGTTGACTCCGTAAATAAATTGTGCCTATTCCTTAAAAAACAACCAAACTCTGAATATGTTTATGAAAATTGTTTAAATAATTAATAATTATTGTAAATGTGCAAAGTATCGTAGAAAAGAGTTATTGCAAATACATTCTTTATTGATTCCAGAAACAAATTGAGCCTATTCTTTAAAAAATAGCCAAACTCCTATTTTGTTAATGAAAATTGTTTAAATAATGGAGCCGCTGGATAGTGTAAGGGTTTTATCCTCTTAAAAAAAAGTTGTATCTTCTACTGTTTCTGAAAGAAAGTGAAAAAACTGGATTTTGTGAAAAACAAAATTTAATAAATATTTTGACTTTAACTCGCTCTAAAAGACAAAGTTCTGAATATTTTTACACGAAAATTAGACGAGTTATGCTTCAAACTGTTTTGAAGATGATATGCTCGTTTAAACTTTTCTGATTCATTATAAAAAAAGCTGTTAATTTTTTTGCCAAGAAGTATCAAAATAATGTTACGCATCATTCAAACGCTTCATTTATCGAGGGAATTTTGAGTAAGCCCAAACTTCCAGCGGAAGAAATGTTCATTAGTGTATAATGAAGTTTTCTGAAAAGTATTACTTCAATAGAATGAATCGTCAAAAAAATACGAGCATTAAAACAGCGCGTCAAAGAGAGATTGAGCGCATGAGAGGCGAGAATACTTCGGCGCCTCGACCACACCGCCATCCTGTCGTATCTGTTAGGAGAGAGATTTTTCGATCGCTTTGTTTATCTGGGTAATTTCAAGTGAGCGACACGTTCAGCGGAAGAAATATTCATGAGGATATAATAAAGTTTTTTGGAATTTTTTACGTCAATTCATCTCACCGTTAGAAAATCATAAGCATTTAATTTGCCTTTCTCGAGCGCTTGAAAGCACGCCGATTCTACTACGCCGAGTCTCTGCCGATTCTACTCGCTCTTGTTTTTTCTGCGAATCTTCCGCGTGCGAATTTCTTTAGAATTTTTCCACAGGAAAACAGAAGAGCGCACAGGTAGTGTCAATAATGCGTCGCCACCAAAAGCTCTGACTGTTTACGTTTCTAAGGACTAATTTAGTGCCACGGATAAAAAATATTTTTTTATAAAGTGAACATTTTATCAAGTCGTTAAACTAAAATGGCATCGTGTTCATCAGAACCTTCTCGAGGTAGAAAACAATCTAGAAATGAAGCAGATTGGGCTGAGAATGTTCGTAAAGCAAAAAAAAAGAAACAAGGTGTTTAATATTGCAAAATTTAAAAATCGCGAAACCGTAATTTTTTAACGCTTTTCAATATTACGCGGAAAACTTTTTATATCAATTTTTCATAAGATATCAATTTTTCCTAAAATGTGTTGCAATTTGAGGATAAATGTGTCATAATGAGAATTTTTACTAGGGAAACTACTAAATTTTACAAAAAATATATTATACTTTAATACCATATATCTTGAAGTTTCATATTTTTTCTAAATTTAGTATTTTCAATAGTAAAAATGCTCAATATGACAAGTTTGTCCACAAATTGCAACGCAGTCTAGGAAAAATTGATTTTACATATTTCTCCGTGTATTGGAACCTATGGGTCGAACGCGAAAACTAACCTGTACACATCCTCGCAAATTTTTCTTGACACTATTGTTACAGGGTAAAGAATATGCATCACAAAATCAAAAAACTGTAGAATCCAAGCCATTCGAACCTGTTGAATTTTGCTGTAAACGTGAAAAATGTTTTGAGAAAATTGGAATCCTAGAACAAGAGAGGCTCCATTATAATTTTTGAAAATTTGCAGATTATCACAAGCATTTTTTTAGCTACTTTTATGAAATTTGCAGATCCTTCCACGCTAAAATCTGGTAATGTTCGAAAACATAGGATGGCAACATGAAAATGTTTTT
The DNA here is from genome assembly GCA_932195095.1 of Andricus curvator. Lineage (NCBI taxonomy): Eukaryota > Metazoa > Arthropoda > Insecta > Hymenoptera > Cynipidae > Andricus > Andricus curvator. Next base: position 36,795 of record CAKNYM010048381.1, on the reverse strand, counting down.
ATTGTTCGAACGATCAGGGTGATATATGTGTTTGCAAAACATTTCTCTGTAAAGTTTTGAACATGGGAGAAAAAAGACTAACATGTGCAGAATAGTTACAAAACATTATGTCCTAGCGGCTACGACAGGACGGCGGTGTGGTGGAGGCGCCGAAGTATTCTCACCTCTCACGCGCTCGATCTTTCTTTGACGCGCTGTTCGAATGCTCGTATTTTTTTAACGATTCATTCTATTGAGGTAATACTTTTCAGAAAACTTCATTATACCCTAATGAATATTTCTTCCGTTGGAAGTTTGGGCTTACTCAACATTCCCTCGATAAACGGAGCGTTTGAAAGTTGCGTGACAATATTTTGATACTGCTTGGCAAAAAAATGAACAGCTTTTTTTATAACAAATAAGAAAACTTTAAAAGAGCATATCATCTTCAAAACAGTTTGAAGCATAAGTCCTCCAATTTTCATGTGAAAATATTCAGAACTTTGTCTTTTAGAGGGAGTTAAAATCAACATATTTATTAAATTTTGTTTTTCACAAAATCCAGTTTTTTCACTTTCTTTCAGAAACAGTAAAAAATACAACTTTTTTTAAGAAGATAAAATATGAGTCATGAAATTTCCTACAAAGCCATATGTTTCAAAAATTTTATTTTCAAAATCGATTTTAAAAACAACAGGGGCCAACCGGAACGGCCATCTGAATTTTATATGCCCTTACACTATCCAGCGGCTCAATTAAAAAATTTGTTGACTTCGTTTTCTTTAAAGATATATGAGCCAAGGATGAACACATTTTTTCACATTTTCTACACTTCTTTACATTCCATAAATAATTAAAAAAATATCACAGGATGAATTTATATTTTCCAAAAAAATTGAGCCTATTCGTTAAAAAATATCCAAAAGCCTATTCACTGAACAATAGCCAAAAGTCTATTCGTTGAACAATGGCCTAGCTCTGAATTTATTTATGAAAATTTTTTAAATAATAAATAATTATTAAATTTGCTAAATATCACAGGAAAGAGTCATCGAAAAATTTAAAATATGCAAACTCTGAATTCACTCATGAAAATTGTTTAAATTAATAATTCTTGGGAATTTACCAAGCATCATAGAAAAAAGTCATCGGAAATGAAATCATATTTTCAATTGCTTAAGATTTAAAAAATAGTTTAAACTTGAAAGAAGTCATAGTCGTCGAAAATGTAACTAAAATATCAGTATAAATATTATTTTCATCGATAACGTAAACATTTAGATAAGCTTCGTGACTCGAGAGCACTCACACTCTCGGATGTACGACACATCACATGCACAGTAGAATTGGTAACGTAACAGGATGGGGAAGCTAGTAAAGACGACGAACTACATACATCTTTTCAAATATAGGATACTCTGAATGCCCTGGAAAATGTCAGAGATAGTCAAACCTTTTACAAAACCGTTAACAAATATCGGCACTTAAAAAAACCGTTTACTCCCTTGGGAATCATCAGTTGGGCAAGTTATTTTAATTCAATTTTACCTCCACGTACTGTAGATCCTACGATTTTTATTGATGTAAGATATCCTCTACTTACCAAAAATTATTACACAAATTCTTTCTTCGAGATAAGGGCATTGGGAGGCTGAACGTAAAATAATACCAGAATGTCAGGCCGGTTTCCGCAGAGGAAGGAGGTGCATGGAAAATATATTTATTTTAAATACGTTAGCCCAAAATATCATGCAAAAGAAAGGAAGATATCTTTATGCGATTTTTGTCGACTTCACTAAAGCATTTCCATTTGTGAATCACTCTCTGCTTTGGCATTAACTTCACAACTTAGGCGTGAGTTCAAAATTTATTAGAATTATGAAGAACTTATATGATCTGGCGAACACACATGTTAAGGTAGATGACGAACGTTCTGTTAAAATACAGATAACGGAGGGTGTGTTACAGGGGGAAACCTTAAGCCCGCAATCTTTAAATCTCTTCACCTCTGACATGGAGGAAATTTTATAGAGTGAAAGGTCTGGAAGGAATTAGGTTATTCGAGTCTGAGAATGTCATTATAATCATGTATGCTGACGATGTAGATAGATAAACGCTTAATTTTCAGTCTACTGGTCTTAAAAAATTGTCTTGCTTACACTTCCACTTTTTACAGAATTTTCTTAAAACTAACCCTTAAAAACTAATATCCATCTATACCTTATCTCTAAGACCGCTCGCTACTTTTTCGTTTTGCCTCGCATTGCCCAACTCTGCCTCCGCGGCTAATACCTAATACCTATCTACTATTTACAATGTTTACAGATTACTTATATCTGCTTCCTCTCCTATTTACAATCTTTCATTCTCCATTCCTCTTCCTCCGTCCTTCTCTTCTTCTCCATCTTACCCAACACCCTCTTCACCCATGCTACTGCCCTTTTGTCCCCCCTTTCAAGCATAAATACTTCCATGCTTATCCCACTCCTTTCCACCTCCACGCACTCCAACCAGTGCTCCACTCTTGCATCCCCCTTCCCACACAGTTCACACATACTCTTCTCCATAGAAAGCCAGAACCTGTTAAAACCATCTATGCACCCACATGTCATCCTCGCTATAAGCTTCTGACTTCCTTTCTCACACAAATATTGCGCTCTCGCCCTTGGCATAATCCACACATAGTTCCCGTTAAACCTTGACTCTCTTATTCTCTCTTCCCGTGCTGTCCTCTCTCTCCATGCTGTTTTTCTTAACCATGTAATACAGCTTCCTCCCTTCCTCGTGCATCCTTCTCACTTCATTCATCTGCAGTCCATTCGATCTAAAATACCTTTCCCTTTCAACCTCCATCCCTAAACTCGTTCTCCCCGTCTCCCTCCTGACAATATAATTAGGCGTGTTCGTTGCCAACCCCAGTGTCCACTTTACATACCTCTCCTGTGTCCTATTTGCCTCTTCACTTTCCTTCCAGCCCCACACCTCGACTGCATACAATAGCACACTCATCGCTAGTGAGTCAAACAATTTCATTCTCCTTCCTAAATCATTTGCGAATAACTTCTTTCCCAACCCCCACACCTGCCTCATCACCACATTTGCCCTCCTGACTCTCTGTCTTTTATGTGACCATCCACTCCCCCATTCCTCTAAAACAAGAAGCCCAGGTACACAAACTCTTTCACCTCTTGCACCGCCTTTCCCTCCCGCTTTCACTTTCCTCCCTTATCCCATCCATCTCCTTTTCTGAACGCCATAACCTTGGACTTTTCCGCATTCAGCTCTAACCTATTTGTGTCCAGGTATCTTCTCAACCTTTTCATCATCTCCTTTAAGGCCTCCTCGCTTCTTGCCAGCAACACTATGTCATCTGTATACTCTAGTGACCAAATTCTAACCCCTCCTACCCTAACTAATCTAAAAAACTAAAAAAAAATAATCTAAAAAATTGGCAGCCCTTAGTGAATATTGCCTTATTAATAAACGGACAGTAAATAAGATTAAAACAAAAATGGTTGTTTTCAGAAGGGAAGATTATCTGTTGAATTAATGGATACTAAATATGAAGGAAATCCCGTAGAAATAGTTAACAAGTTTGTTTTTCTCGGGGTGCCGTTCTCCAAAACTATCGTTTTTAATTAAGCTGGCTGTGCAGCAATACGTGGAACTAACTTGGCTTCTGCTTCAGCGGCTCATACCCAAGCACCTCGAAAGATATTTCGTATCTACGGTGCAGCGTACGTCACAGAGGAGAGATTCTCGCAAGCGTCTACCACCACTCCCGCTCTCTAGGAGAAGAAGTGGTGGATGCGGAACATGTGTTTCCGAAGGAAATTTCCCCGAGTTGGGCATGTGTGGTTTAGAGAGAGCTGTGGTGACTTCTCTGCCTTCCTCCTAGATCATTCTCGGGAGGGGGGGGGGGCCGGAGGATACTTTATGTTAGGGCAACCGAGGTTCTTCACAACTTTGATCCCGTTTATTGTATTCGTGCGTTCATGTGAATGTTTCTATCTTGCTTTATTAGTTACCCTATACGCGAAGCCTTCAATACCGTAACCGTAGTCTTCTCTCTCTGTTCTATGGGTTTCCTTTATGATGTGTTTACCGTATTCATAGCATAATTTTATTTTTAAATTGTTTTTTAATTCTTGATTAGAATGAAACGTTTATTATTTCACGTTTAATTTCAGTCAATGGCAACTATAAGTAAACTGATACTTAATTAAAATTATTTTTTTGTATATTTTAGTAATAGTTGAAATGCATCCCATATTGAATATTAATTGTTTTGATAAATAATAGAATCATAATAATAGTAACACCTAAAGTTCAATTCAGTAACACTGTCGAATCTTTCAACTATAAGTAATGGAGAATAATTTCTTAATTTGTTAACATTTTTAAGTAATGCGATTATTCACTTTATATGTTCACTTAAAAGGTCTCCCCTACTAGGAATATAATATAATATGCCATTTTTATTGTAAAAGTGAAACAATAATAAAAAATCAGAATAAAGCTATGCCAGAAATTTATGAAAATTTTTGGTACTTCACGACAATTTGATCAGTTATGTATGGTAACTTTCCATAAATAACTGCAAAATTCTATCATCTGCAACCAAAATTTCCTCACAGTTTTTACATTGAGCGGGCTGATAATCGTAAAATGCGAGCTCATAGATGTTTAATATTCATTATTTACCTCTGATGTCAATTCATATATGTTTAATTTTCATTATTTACCTCTGACGTCACTTTTCAGTCTCTAGGGAGTAAAAAGTAGAGCTTTAGCCCAGCTTCATAGGCGTCGGAAAGGGCTGAAATCATGCGTGTGGCATAAAAAATCATTTTTAACAACGTACTTCAACTTTCGACTAAATACTTTTATTTTGTATTAGGTAGTTCAATTGTAGATAAAAAAAAACGATGTTTTTACAGAACAGTTGAATTTTCAAGAAAAGAGTTCATTTTCAATCAAAATAGATTAATTTTTATTAACAAAATAACACAATTTTTCAATAAAAAATTTAAATTTCCAATAACTTGGTTACAATTTCAAACAACGTAATGTATTATTTTCTACACAAAAATAAGAATTTTCAACAAAGTACATGATGTTTCAATCAAAAATGAAGCGAATTTTCAAGAAAATATTTCAATTTTGAGGAAAATACATTTATTTCAAACAGAGTAATTTAACTTTCGAACAAATGCTTCGATTATATATCAGATAGTTCAATTTCCCATAAACGGACAAGAATGTTATACAAAACAGTTGAATTTTCAACAAAAATTGACATAATTAAGTCAATTCATATAAGAATTTGTTATTTTGGTCATACGGTCCATTAAAAATAATAATAGTAGATTCAGTTTTCAAGAATCATGCTTTATTCGTCAATTTTAATTTAAACCAACGTACGTTTCGACCCCCAAATGTGTTTTTCCAAGAAATGTTTGTGATTACAAATTTTGTCATTCATATTATTATTTAGAGAAGTTGTAGGCTCCGGAAGCTACGATCATGGTTCCTTATGCAACCAATCCCGACGCAACTGGAACGCGTACGTCATCCGCTTCTGCTCCTTCTATCCTAGAAGGTAAGCAAGAGCGGGGAATTTACGCGAGATAACATCGTGCAACACTGTTCCTTGGAGTCAGGTCTCTAGCCGCGGATAACCTTACGCGGCAGACGGGACAGTTGGAGATGAAGGTTTCATGTCTGGATACTTTTTTAGAGCTACCAATCTTTGTAGAATCTTATGAGGAACAGTGTTGACGGACCAGATGAAGTGATCCCAGAAGAACGGCCTTTTGCATCCGGTTCGCGATGGAATGAGCCTGACGCTGACAAGCCGGAATCTTGTTGAGTTGGCTAATAAATGAAGCTTTCATACCTCCAAGACAGCCGATTATGAGAACTACAGTCTGCTCAGCTCGAAAAGAAGTGCTTGATATTTCGCCCGTTTTTCTTCCTCCTTTGCCGTGATATTACCATCGGCTGGTACCGAGAATTCAATCACGCAAATGATCTTGTTCTTCAGATCTTGGAGGACAATATCAGGCTTTGTAGCACTGATACGTAAAGTGGTAGAGAATGAGAAATTCCAGTAGATATTACACTGATCATTCTCCACAACGGACTCGAATTCCCCCTGGGCGTATGGCAAGACGGGCAATAGATCAATACCATAGAAGTGCCTAAGATGGTAATATAACACTTTTAGAGCCGCATTGTGTCTATGTACCCGTAGCGTGCATATTTTGAGCATCCACTTGAGAACATGTCCAAGTGTCTCTGGCTCTTGCTTGCACTCTCGGCAGTTGGTATCGCCTACAGGTACATTCATTATGCGCCCACGGAAAACGAAGGTGTCTATAACGCCGTCTTGACAGGCAAAAAGAAATCCCTCAGTCTCCGATCTCAACCCAGCAGACTTGAGAAACATGTTGGAGAATCACGAAATTGTTATATATTATTATTATTATATTATTATATGATTTTATATTAATCATATTATATATTTGAGAAGTTGTAGGCTCCGGAAGCTACGATCATGGTTCTTTAAAAGCAACCAATCCCGACGCAACTGGAACGTGTACGTCATCCGCTTCTGCTCCTTCTGTCCTAGAAGGTAAGCAAGAGCGGGAAATTTAGGCGAGATAACATCGGGCAACACTGTTCCTTGGAGTCAGGTCTCTAGCCGCGGATGATCTTACGCGGCAGACGGGACAGTTGGAGATGAAGTTTCACCTTTATTTATATTATTATTATTATTATTATTATACCATTAAGCCATTTCCCTTTCGGGGTAGGCGTGACTTTCTCGGTTGGAAAATAGTAGTGTGTAGGTAGGTATATAGGTATAAGGAAAATAGTTATATAGGTGTTAGGTATAGATATTTTAGATTGATCTGGAATTCTCGTGTTATTTATTTAAATGATACGTTAATTCCGGAACACTGCTCCGACCCAGGTTCCTGATCAATCTCTCTAGCGATCACCCCAAGTGAAGAGTCTCACAAAATTGTCATGTGTGGTTCCCCACTTCGGCCCATTAGTATCCAAGGTCTTTGTTTCAGGCGTCATTCACTCTTTTGTCACTCTGCTTACAAACTATTTGTCGCCACACTATTCTGTCCTGGCATACTACTCTAGCTTCCTTCACGTCCATGCATTTTTTCATGCAAGCTCTCATGTTTCTATGGCATTCTTTTGGCGGTCTACCTCTGGGCATCGTGCCATTTACTTTACCTTTATACACTTGTTTGGTCAGTCGTTCATCATTCATTCTTTCAAGATGACCGAACCATGTTAACTGATTTCTTTCCCATGTGTCAACTATTGTCTCTTTTGCTCCACATTCTTTGAGGATTATCTCGTTTCGGATTTTGTCCATCAGTGTTTTCCCGCATATTGTGCGCAGATGTTTCATGCCATTCGCGTTAATTTTACTCCTGTCCTTCTCTTGACAGGTCCATGTCTCGCTACCGTATAGTACAGTCGGTACGAATATAGAATTATGCATGGCCATTTTAAATTTTTTTAATATGTTTTTATTTCTAAGAATGGCCCCTGCTCTACCGATAACCTGATTACCCTTATTTATGCGCCTATCTAACTCCCCATCTATTTTTTCGTCGCTAGTGAATAGGCTACCCAGATATACGTACTTGTCAACTTGTTCTAATCTCTCATCATTTAGGACAATGTTGCCCAATGTTTTCGCAGTTTTTCCTTCAAACACCATGATTTTTGTTTTATTTGCGTTAATTTTGAGGCCCATGTTCTTCATGCTTGTATTAAGTTTATTCAACATTCTTTGCAAGTCCTCGATTGATTCTGCCGTAACAATCTTGTCATCTGCGAAAGCTAACCCACGTACCTTCACTGTTTCGAGATCTACATCTTCTTCGTCGAAGAGGGCCGTTCTTAGACACTTATCCATAAATATGATAAATGGCCATGAGGACATAACGCATCCTTGTTTCACGCCTGGCATAATATCGAACCAGTCACTCAGTTTCCCATTTACCCTTGCACTCGCTTTACTACCTCTATATGTGACGTGCGCCGAAGAAAGGGGGCTTACTCTAAAAAAATCAAAATCGAGGTTTTTACACCTTTCGATAGTTTTTGAGTTGCTCTTTTTGATTAAACCATCAAAAAAAATTCCGAGCGTTATTATTGCTAAGAATTGAGTTGATAGGTACCCGAGAAATCGAGCTTTCGCTCGAGAGCTCGAGATCTCGTGAAATACCTCCCACCATTCACCACTACACCTCCGCGTCTCATCTATACCCCGTCCGTGAGCGGCGCCGCTATATGCGGAGAATGGAGTGGTAAGTGGAGAGGGAAGATTTCGTGAGTCTTCCCTCTCTCCTAAAAGTCGCTTCTATCGGGCCGACTTCTATCGCTCGCCCTGAAAAATCTCACTTTTCAGAGTAAGCCCCCTTTCTTCGGCGCACGTCACATATATTGATTTTATTGCTTGTAGGAGCCATCCATTGACCCCGTACTCTTTAAGGACGTGCCAAAATTTACTTCTATTTACCTTGTCAAATGCTTTTTGTAGGTCAACAAATGCACAGAAAACTTTCTTTCCTCTCTCAAGCTTTTTTCTGTGATCTGTCTTAAACTAAATATCTGATCTGTACATGAGATTCCTGGCATAAATCCACTTTGAACTTCCCATATATTTTCTTCTGTAATTTTCATTACCCTACGAATAAGTATTTTTGAGTATATTTTACTTACGGTGCTTAGTAAGCTGATACCTCTGTAATTACTGCAGTTGCTTTTATCTCCCTTTCTTTTGTATATTGGTACGATAATCGCTTTTCTCCAATCGTCTGGGATTTCTCCCATCTCGATACATAAATTTATCAATTCGCATAACCTGTGAGGTATGTACTCGCCACCGTATATAAACATTTCAGCGCTAATACTGTCTACACCAGCAGCCTTACGGGTTTTTAAGTTCTTAATTATATCTCTAACCTCAGTGATACAGACTTTTTCAATTGGGTTTTCTAATGCATTATGTTCTATGTCGCAGTTCTGTTGCCCTATATCTTCACCTCCTAATAATTCTTTACAAGAGTGTTTTAAAGCGTCTACTATCCCATCTATTTCATATAGCATTTCACCTTTGCTGTTTCTCATGCTGACAAACTCTGTATTTTTACTTCCCTCCATCTTTTTAAATATTAGTTTCTTGCTTCCTTCAAAGTCGTTTTGTATTTTCTTCTCTTTTTCTGTTCTGATTTTATCTTTACTCTCCTTGACTAGTCGTTTAACTTTCCTATTTTTGCGTATGTAATCGCTTTTAAATCTATTTCTCTCCTCATCGCTAAGACCTGTGATGTTTGATGTTCTCTTGAACGCTTTTTTCTCTTCTTGCTGGGCTGCTTGAATTTCATCATTCCACCACGCATCACCAGACTTTCTGCCTACCACTGCCGTACCACACACTTCAATTGCAGTTTTAACAATGATATCCCGTAACAAAGTCCACGCGCCCTCTATATCTTTATTACTTATAAGCACTTCCCAAGTTGACCTATCTATGCGTTCGTTTAACCTATTTTGAAACTCTATTCGCACTTCCGGTTTCTGTAAATTTTCAATCTTTATTCGCGTTTGTTTCGTTTTTTTTGTTCTTTTTCTTCTCCATCCCCGCCCTAAGTTTATTTTCGAGACTAAAAGGTAATGATCAGTATTGCATTCGGAACCCCTCATGACTCTTGTATCTTTGACTAGTTCTCTTAGTTTTGCATCCGCAATAATGAAGTCAATTATACTGCGATTCTTTCCTTTACACCAGGCGTACGTGTGGATCATTTTATGTCGAAACCAAGTATGGGTAATAAATAAGCCCTTTTATAAGCATAAGCTAACTAATTTTTCCCCGTTATAATTTTTTTCTTGTTGGACCCCAAAATTACCTAGCACCCTTTCTGTGTCTGTATCCTGACCTCGGACGCCGACCCATCCATTCATATCTCCTAGCAGAATTATTCTTTCACCTTGATCGCAAGTACTTATTGTATCATTTAAAGTGTCCCAGAAGGCGTCTTTGACTTCTCTCGGATCACTATCGACTGGGGCGTAGCACGCTATGAAGAATAATCTTCTGATTCTTACACGGAAAGAAATTTTAGGCCACTGCGGTACTTATACGCACCACTGCTGAGCTAAACACACGAGCGTCGGCGCGCCCTGCGTTCAAGACGTCTGCTCTCTTATTTTGAGAACGCTGCGATCCGACAGAGGGGCGAACGACGCGCCAATCTTTTGGGACAACAGACCCAGAACTCAGTAAGACGGTTGCGTTATTTTCTGGGGTTGCGGTTGACACACGTGCGCAACCTCACGTAAATTTACTGATATGTAACTATAGATATATGGAAAGACTCCAATTCCGTAAAAACTTTCGACTTTAATAGGGTTTCTCTTTTTCATTCCGAGCATAGAAATGTAGAAGTCTGATCAAATACTGTAGCACGTTTACGTTCTCTCGTTTGGGACAGCACTATTCCCAGATACAAGGTAGCAACATTGAACCACATTTTAAAGTCGCCGCTGCACGAAAAATAGCGCTGCTGTCGCGTTAAAATCGTGGTTGTGTTGCCCTATTACACCGAATGCAACAGCTGTCCTAAATTTATTTCCGTGTACCTTCATTCTAACCCACAGCAATCTGGGCGATACATATCCTTGATCTTTGAGATGCTGTATTGCTTTTTTATTCATAATTAAACCGACCCCTTGACTAGCATGTGATTCTCTATCTACTCCTGACCATATTTCGAAACCGCCTTTTAACTCCCCATTTTCTATGTTTCTACTTTCGCAACCATTGGTGGTGAAATACTGCGTGTACTTTTGGAGTAACTGAAATGTTTAAATCCAAGTAACTTGTTTTAAATTTCTGAATGGATTGTTCATATTCTGCATTCTTTAGACATTCTAGATAACTTTTCGCTCGGAGAACATCAATTTTACTCAGCAAAATTTTGCAATAATTCCCATTGAAGTCTGTACCACCGTGAGTAACTTCTCGTTTAACATTTCTCTCTTTAATCAAATCGTTCGTTAATTGCTCACATTCTACTGATATTTTATCAATCAGTATGTTGACAACGCCGAGCATCAAATGCAATTCGGGTGGTGGAATAATATTCAAAATTTTAGTTTATTTTAGCTTTAGCGCCCTATGTACAAGAAAATTACGAAAATGTGTATCAATTGTGGAACATGCTCAGTATAAATCAATGTATGTACATACATCGCGATTGCGACGTATTCAAAGTTGGCTAATATATTAGCAGGTTTAATGTCTCACTCTAGTATGTATCCATGCACTTGGTGCTTTGCTAATAAGAAGAACAACGGATTGAAAGAGAGAAATTATTGCAAAGAGATTGGATTAAAGATTGGATTAAAGAGAGCAATGTTAAACGAGAAGGTACTCACGGTGGTACAGGCTTTAATGGAAATTCTCGCAACATTTTTCTGAGTAAAATTGCTGTTCTCCGAGCGAAAAGTAATCTAGAATGTCTAAAATATGTTGTTGCATTGAGTAGTTTCAAGAATGTTGTTGAAGATTGTTTTGGAAGTGCACTACATGCAGAATATGAACAATCCATTCAGAAATTTAAAACAAGTTACTTGGATTTAAAAATTTCAGTTACTCCAAATGTGCACGCAGTATTTTACCACGTCGTTGATTTTTGTTCCGTATACAAAAAAGGTCTCGGTTTTCATAGTGAGCAAGCCATGGAATCAGTCCATTTTGATTTTCTGTCGACGTGGAGTAGATATAAAGTTTCACCAAATCATGCTCAATATGATCAACAATTACTCAAAGCCATATGTTCTTACAATAGTAATCATGTGTGACGTAATATTTTTATTTGCTGTTAGAAAAATTTTTGTTTTTAATTATTACTTCCTAAATATATATTGACTGTATACGTATATTAAAAAAAATACTATTTTGTTAACAGGACGTTGTAAAAATTAACTTCCCTCTACATTTGTATGTAGAAATAAGTAAACAAACCAATTTTTTTTCAAAGTGGCCTTATAAAAAAACGGCACTATCTGCGATTTCCGTCATTGCGTGTTTGAACGTAAAAAATGTTCTAGAATCAAGATCTGCAATGATTTCCGAAGTGACAAGACTTTCGAAAAAAAATAACCTCAGGCCACCCGTGCTCTGGCAAGGAGCCAAAAACTTTTTTTCTTTTTTTTTCAATTTAGTGGAAGTATTTGAAATTCTTTGGAAAGCTGTGAAATTTATCAATTTTTGTGAGTTAATTTTTGAGGGGTATTCAAAATATTATAAAATTCCGTGATATTTTGTGTTTCAAAAACTGAGAAAGGAAAATAGTCCTGCGAAACAAATACATATACAGGGTTTGTATAAAAAGTATCAGGAAAAGTTTCAGAAAAATAGATTTATTTCAGATATTGCTACAAAACCTTAAAATTCTTCAAAGTACATCCCTTGAGCGACTCGCATCCCTTCCACGACTCGAAGGCTCCCTGGTAAGCGGATTCCGGATGGTCCTTAAGGGTACGCGTGCAAGCTTCTTTGAAGGCACTTAGGGTCGCATGGTGGTGTCCTTTGGGGGAGAATTTCACTTTTGGGAATAGAAAAATGTCTGCTGGGGCCAATTCGGGACTGTAAGGGGGTTGGGGAATCGTCACGAGGCGACGCCGTTTTGCGTCCGGTAGTCGGTCACGGTGGAGCAGGTGTGGCTGGGTGCATTGTCGTGATGCAATTTTCAATTTCACACCTGCTCCAAAGTGACTGACAACCTGACGCAAAACGGCGTCGTGACGATTCCTCAACCCCCTTGCAGTCCCGACTTGGCCCCAGCAGACTTTTTTCTATTCCCTAAAGTGAAATCCTCCCTCAAAGGACACCACGATGGGACCCTAAGTGCCGTCAAAGAAGCTTGCACGCGTAGCCTTAAGGACCTTCCGGAATCCGCCTACCAGACAGCCTTCGAGTCGTGGAAAAGCCGCTGGCAAAAGTGTGTCGAGGCTCAAGGGATGTACTTTGAAGAATTTCAAGGTTTTGTAGCAATATCTGAAATGAATCTATTTTTCCGAAACTTTTCCCGATACTTTATATACAAACCCTGTGCATTAGGGTGACCAGAAAAAAATACTTTTGGTTTTCTCAGGAGTGAAGGCCAAATACCGGTAGTTTATGCGATTGTAGAAGCCAGATTTTTTTTTTTATTTTAAACAATATTTAGAGGTGGCCAATCGTCTTTGAAAGTTGTCATTGCAAAAGCTGACAATTTCGGTAAGTGGAGAGTCGATCGTAAAGGTGCAACCTCAGCTCTTTTCATCGATGAGACTTTATAACAGGATTAGTTAGCGTCCCCTGAATTATTATTATTCACTTTTCTGAAAAAGGGAAATATGACTAAAGAACACTTGCACAGAAAGGGTCTGCTTTATGAGTTTATGGTGTCAAGACCCACTGTGATCGACTTTTATGGCCGAGCTGATGAGCGCTCCGCCCCGAAAATTAAACAGCTTAAGTCTTAGACCTGTCAAATTTCAAAAATTTACTCAGATTTGTTTTTATTATTGCAGGCTTATTTATATTTTTCCTAATCGGCTTTTTCAGAAAATGTGATCTTCAGCCTTCGAGGAAAATATTCTTAAAATTTCAGTATAAGATATATATTATTAGGGCCGTTATTTAGTCTTTGAAAACAGTAGACAACAGTGAAAATGGCACTTTTCAAGCAACCGTAGTTAATGTTTTTTATGAATTTTTCATCGAAAAAATGTTTTTATGTGGATTCTGAGAACCTCAAGAAAAACATATTAAAAGTTCAAATTAAAAAGTGGATAACTTCGTGGTTAAAATCTTAAATGAAAAAAAGTTGAGTTTGCCCATGTTAATTACATAAGAACTTCAAAGACGATGGGCCACCTCTAAATATTGTTTAAAATTTTTCAAAAACTACAATCGTATAAACTACCGTTATTTGCCCTTCACTCTTAAGAAAACCAAAAGTGCTTTTTTCTGGTCACCCTAATATACATACATATACAATACACATAAATATTTTCATCTATTTGAAGCAAAAATCGTTAAATAAAAATGTGTGATAATCCCCCCCTGCCCCCTCCACGGGTAAGCATAAATAGTTCGATTTTAAGAGATATAATTCATTTTCACCAAAAGAGCTTTAATTTTTGAATCTTCAGCCAGAGTGCATGGATAAAATGTTTTTAAATCCTCAAAAATCACAAAATATTATTTTGTATTTAATGTTAGCAAGAATGTATTATTTGGCGGCGTTATTTACCCTCGTTTTTTTCGAGGGTTCAATTGTATGTATATTTTTGAAACAGTTCAAGAAAATATAAATAAAATATGAACTATTTCCTTCCTCTAATTCTGTACTTTTAATAAAAAAAACAACATAATGTAATATAAAAGAGATGAGCTGAATATAATAAATAAAAATAATGAACTCTGGTGGTAAAATTGGGCACCTTGCAGTTTGTGTTAATTGTAACTCCTCGAGTAGAAACTTTAATGGCGAATTGTTTCAAAAATTGCTAACTTTCACCATTTACCGAAGCGCAGCGTGCGCCTTAGAAGTAACTCTTAGGTACATCCGCCAAGAGGGCGCAGTTATCAGTGCATACTTTTCACATTCTCTGACATTCTCTTATTCCATTAGATTGGCAATCTCCCACCTCATCTCTGCATCTGTCGAACTGTTCACTGTGGGACTACCCAATTTTGAAGAATAAATTTTTTAATGACTGAAACCACGTTTTTTTGTAATTGATCAAAAAAAAATTTAATATAGAAACAATTGAGGGTCTGGATCGAGAAACTCGCTGAGCGCTTGAGATCGGGTAAAATTATTGTCCAAACGTCTGGGTGGACGGAAATTTCAAAAGTCAAAAAATTAATTTTTGAAAAATATAGGGTTGTAGATAATGACGAGACGGAACTTTTTCATATTTTCGGTTTTTTGATCGGATAATTTTTTTTAATAATAAGCCTAATAAACTAAAAAAAATGTGTCCCCAAATTCAATTAGTTTTTAAGAAATAAATCGTCGTAAGTTGGGCAAATACTATTGAAACTGTTTCAAACTTGATATACAAACGAAATATACCCTAGCGATGCTTACAAAACAAAACAAAAGTTGAAAATCGCCTATTGTTTATTGATATTTAATTGCAAATTGAGGCAGATCGAGACCCCGTTTTTCCAGTTTCGCCGACAAAAAGTATCGAGGGAACTTTAGAGTTGACACAACTTCCAGTGAGACATTTGTTCCTTACTATTAAAGGAAGATTTGTGGAAATTTTCAGATCGATTAATTGAAAATTGGCGGAAATATGCATTTTACAATAAAGCATGAGGCGCCGCCAACGATAGATCCGTGAGTACTGAGCACCATCAGGCAGCGGGCTAGCCGTGTGGCTTTCCATATGGAACTGACAAACTATGATTTATACGGTTACTTAATTAAATAATTTTATTATTATTAATATTATTTCTAACACAAATATATCACATAAACTGAAGAGAAACGGTCTCTAGGACGACAATAATTTAATGAATAACGGAAGTTAAACTTTTACTACATGGACGCAATTTTCTAAATATTATTTTTTGGCAAATAATGAAATACTTTTATCGTAATCATTATTTCTAACACAAATATATCACATACCCTCAAGTGAACCGGACTCTAGGACGACTATAATTTAAACAATAACAGTAGTTAAACTTTCACTACACACATGTAAGTTTCAAAATATTGTTCTTCGGCAAATGCTTTAATAATTGTAATTCAGGTAGAATTTACGTGTATCACAGTAAAGGCCTATATAATTATTTATATTTCATTTAATATTAAGTGATGGATAATTTATCTTTAATTAAATGCTCATTAACTCTAAATCACAAATAGTATGTACAATGTACATATATCTTATCACAGTTGTTATTACAGAAATATGCACATTTATCTTATTATTATGTTCTTACAGCTTTTTAACGAGATTTTTTTGAAAAAGCTTTTTTGACAGGGTCTTTTTTCAGGAGCTATTTTCGAAGAAGCTTTTTCGACAGCAGTTTTTTTGGAAGAAGCACTCTTTGCAGGAGTTTTCTTGACCGATTTTTCGCCAGCGTTACTTTTGTCAGGAGCATCTGTTACATACATTACTTTCACAAAATCATTTTTGACTTTCCCGCGTTTTTTTTCTAAAACTGGTTTAGATGACTTTTTGATAGAAGTTTTTTCTATTAAATCATTGAAAAAGGCCTGTCCTTTTAGACTCAAGTAACGAAGTAACATTTTAATATCGTTAAATTTTTCCTTGCTTATTCTAGTGGAAAGTGCGGGTGGTGTTTTCAGCAAGTCATTGAACTCAATTTAAGAACTGATGATGTGATCATTTGGGTTTCCGTTATAAGTATTAAAAACATTATCTTGTCCGTTCGGGAAATACATGATTCTTACAGCGTCTCTAATGTGAAGATTTTTTGGAATGTCTACTTCTTTTGGAATAAGAGTTTAAAAATCCCTCACAGTGATCTCCGAATCTTTGATTATTGTGAACGGTGGATCTCTTGCACTTTGATTGAGTCGGTAGTAATCATCATCTGTTTCTATTATTTCCATGTTTTTCGTTTCTCGACCGTACATACCGAAGTTTTGATCGCAAGAACAATAAGAACGGCCACGAACCGGATACAGATGCTGTATTTCAATCTGTAAACTTTTAGCTAGCAGTGATAAAAATGAAACCATTAAATAATTTTTATTTTGACCTCCGCAACTGTCCGAAAACACATATATTTTATTATAATAATTCAATTTCAGTTCTCGTTGTATGGCATCGAGAAGAAAATTGCACACAGTATTCGCACCTTTTTTGAAGTTACCTTCCATGAAGAAATACATGTAACTGCGTTTATGTTTACCAAAAACGTGCACATTGAAAATGTGTAGCCAAATAAGCCTTCGGTAAAATTGGTCGGAAACTGGAATTTTTGGTAAGGGCAAATTCTGTCCAAAATCTAATTCAAGGCACAAAACATTCTTTTCTGAGAGCATGCCTTTTTTCAAACTTCTATAACTTTCAACATCTTTTTTATGAATTTCCAGCTCCAGATTGATACCTGGGCTATTTCTATGCTCAAAGCAAAAGTTACAGACATCGGTTTTCGGTTTCGAAAACCCAAAGTTCAGATTGTGGTTGAAGTATTTAAAATAAGTTGACTCTTTCAATGGAGGATTTGAATCGCCAGTTTTGGCAGTATAATATTTAATGAACAAATCGTATAATTTACACATAGTTAAATCAGAATGATCAAAATACAGTAATTTAGTAGATTCTCGACTGTAGTGTGATTCAGAATGTGGTATTGATAAGCAGTGTTCATGAATCATTTTTTTTAATTCATCAGATAATCTTACGACGCGATTATTACGTGTTCCCCGGTTATCTTGTAAAGATTTATTATTTAAAAGTTTCTTTTGAATACTAGCGAATCTACCTTTTCCTATATTCAACAAAGTGCACAAAAACTTCTGACAAACAGTAACGCGAATAGATACAAAATGAAAAAAATACTCCCATACAATAACGTGGACCTGAGTTTCTTCAGTTGGAGGCTTCCTCTTCATTAATGCACTGAGCATAATATTCTGCGACTTGTAATCTCCACCACCTTTCCAAAATGCATGATGAAAATCTTGTTGAAGCGAAATATCAATGTTGTGAAAACATTGTTTCAAACAGCAAGACTGGACGGGTTCAAATTCTTTGGCAGGAATTACTTTGTTCGAGTGTGCGATATATTCCCTTCCCTATAATCGTTAAGAAGTTTCTAATTGAAATAATTTTTTCTTTAAATTCATATAACTTCTGCCAGAAAATTTAGAAAATGTTCAAAATTAACAAAATGGCGGCAGTATTTCTGAAAATATTAATAGTCGAAAAAGTTGTACAAAAAGTTTGTCTTCTTATTTATGATATCTTACACCATTTCCGAGAAAAATAAAAAAAATTCAATTTTCATAAAGAAAAAAATTCCCACGACCACAAAAATGGTTTAGCCCGCATAAAACTTATAGAATATTTTTTTTATATAAAAAAATTGTAAAAAATATTTTAGAAAATAAAAAAGGTGGGGTTTGGTTCCTTTCACAGAAATTGCCCATATGTTTCTAGTCCTTCAACTTGTTTTTCAAATTTTCTATATAAATAGACAATTGAAATTCGAAAATTCTTCATTCATTTTTTCTACCATTCTGTGAATTCTGTGAATCTAAATGTGCATAGAGACATTAAAATATTTTTTAGTTTAATGCCGGCTAAACCATTTTTATGGTCAAAAGAATTTTTTTGTTTATGAAAATTAAATTTTTTAATTCTTCTCGGAAATGGTGAAAAAAATATCATAAATGAGTAGAAGAACTTTTGGTGCGACTTTTTCAACTGTGCAAACTGTTTGCTTCACGTTTTTTCGTATCTGATTTTGTTTGCAAGAAAAATGAAAAAATTAGATTTTATGAAAAAAAATTCTCCTGCCCACAAAAATGATTTAGCCCGCATAAAACTCACAAGGTATTTTCCTTATACAAACTGCCGCCATTTTGTTAGTTTCGAACATTTTCTAAATTTTCTGGCGGACTTCAAAAGAAGGCGATAAACTCCATCCAGAATATGGAAAGCAATCTTAGATATCTCAATTAGGTCAAAACTTATAAGTTTAAAGAAAAAATGGGGTTTTTTTTAACCAAGCAGAAAATTCAAATATGCATAAATTGGTACAAAATTTTTTTTCACAAATCGCAAAAGTACGTATCGCCTAATTTCCCCTAAAAAACAACATATTTTGTCCCCAAGAGATTCTGCGACTTCAAGTGTAGAACCTGCCTGATTTGTAATGGATTCGGTCTAATCAATTTTTATTTAATTATAAATAAAGTTTCATAATAACTTACCTCATTTTTGGCTAATTTCTTTTGGTTTGCTTTCCAATTTTTTTCGTTTCGCGTTCTTTTTCTACCACTTTGTAAACACGTTTCCTTACTCATTTTTGCTATATAAAAACTGAATTTAATTGAAAACTATTTTCACATATTAAATTTAAAAATTAGAAATAAAATATTAAGCAAAATGTTTCTGTCTACAATTTCTGAAAGTTTGTAGAGATGTGCACTCTTGTCCAAAAAAATTGGAACTAGTTAAATTTTTAATCTTCCCTATGTGACGGGCATTTGGTCTGCTTTGTTTACAAACAAGCAGTTCGTTATGCAGAAATAACCAAAACATTCACGTACACAAGACACTTGAAATGTTGCTTCCTAATATAAACATAACTGAAATAATTGTAGATACAAAACATAGTTTGTCATTTCGATATTTCTTGGGAAGGTGAAGGGTGTCGTTTAAGCAGATAGCCATTAAAAAATCATTGAAAATTGATTTCTGGAAAGCCAAACGGCTAGCCCGCTGCCTGATGGTGCTCAGTACTCACGGAGCTATCGTTGGCGGCGTGTCATGCTTTATTGTAAAATGCATATTTCCGCCAATTTTCAATTAATCAATCTGAAAATTTCCACAAATCTTCCTTTAATAGTAAGGAACAAATGTCTCACTGGAAGTTGTATCAACTCTAAAGTTCCCTCGATACTTTTTGTCGGCGTAACTGGAAAAACGGGGTCTCGATCTGCCTCAATTTGCAATTAAATATTAATAAACAACAGGCGATTTTCAACTTTTGTTTTGTTTTGTAAGCATCGCTAGGGTATATTGCGTTTGTATATCAAGTTTGAAACAGTTTCAATAATATTTGCCCAACTTACGACGATTTATTTCTTAAAAACTAATTGAATTTGGGGACACATTTTTTTAGTTTATTAGGCTTATTATTAAAAATAATTATCCGATCAAAAAACCGAAAATATGAAAAAGTTATGTCTCGCCATTATCTACAAGCCTATATTTTTCAAAAATTAATTTGTTGACTTTTGAAATTTCCGTCCACCCAGACGTTTGGACAATACTGTTACCTGATCTCAAGCGCTGGGCGAGTTTCTCGATCCAGACCCTCAATTATATTTAGCATAATTTCTTTTTAATTCATAAGGAGGGATATAAAAAAATTGTGATAAAAACAAGGTGTTAAGTCAACCATTCCTTAAGAAATTAATATATTGTATTGCAGCAACGCACAACAGGATCAGTGTATCCATATCCATATCCACCCAAAGTATTACCAATACAATCATCTTTACAAATGCAACAACCAAACCAATATCCTGTACATCCAGATGTAAAGTTTAAGAAATTGCCGTTCTTTGATCTTCTTGGAGAATTATTGAAACCTTCTAGTTTGACGCCACAAGGGGCGATGAGGATGCAGGAAAATTCATTTATGTTTCATTTAACTCCGCAACAATCGACTGATATAGCTAGTTCACGCGATTGCCGCCAGGGCAGTAAAATGGATTACACAGTGCAGGTATGAATTACACTACATTATTATTAGAGCATGTTATCTAAATAGTTTAAAAGTTTGAAAAACGTCAATCGGCTATGTGGCCAAACTTCTAAACGTTTACCCGTGCGAATCACCCATAAAATCGAACTTGACCGGCCAAACGTTATAATATTGGTTAAATCCAGCACGTGCCACCAACTGACGTGAAATTTTGTCAGAAGATCTGTCAATTTGACTTGTGCTAAAGAAGGTCGCGGACCGAAAAAAGCTCTTACGGCTCGCAGGGCTCCTAAAACTTGCACTACACTACAATATTTGATCGCTTTGCTCGATCAAATATTACTGCATTTATTTGAACCGATTTTTAATGTATGCAAGTCCTTGAAACACAGAAAAACACATCTTCTTTTAAAAACATGACTTTTTATTAATTTCACGTAAAAGAAATTTTTTTCCAGTTTCTTCTGAGAGGCCTCCTTTTAATTAAATTTCTTTTAGTTAATGTTATTAATTAATGTTAATATTAATTCTGTTAATATTTCTCATTTATTTTGTAAGCTTTGTGAGTTGTGTGAGCGAACTTTTCTTGGCTCGCCAGCCGGCTCGACCGACTCATACACAAAAAGCTCGGCTCACGTGTTTTGAGCTTTTGCACACACCTATTCATTACACAGCTCCACAAAACAAAAATCGAGAAAATTACCCTTGGAGTCTGACTATGTCTATCATATGTTTTCGGGGTCGCTGAATCCAAATTCGGGGTCCATTTAACCCCATCACGTCAGGATTTCCCATAACCTTAAAAAATAAGCCCAAAACCCAATAAATCCTCTATCCATTAACCACTCAATGCCCATAACCCCATAACCTCAAAATGCCATAACCCCAAAACCCCCGAACCCGGTAAAAAAGATACATATGCACAGTATGTTCGAACCATGCATGCTTCTTGAGCCTTAAGCCCACATTCTCCAATAACCCCATAACTCCGAAACCCCATAACCCGGTGAGAATAGCCTTATTTACGAACTCTTATGAATCAAATATTCGGACATCATTGCTGTACTACTTATTAGTGTTTTTGCAATCCACGGTTCCTGGGTTCGGCAAAACGTAGGTTCTCCCAACGAAAGTCTCGTTCTCACCGGGTTATGGGGTTTCGGAGTTATGGGGTTATTGAAGAATGTGGGTTTGAGGCTGAAGAAGCATGCATGGCTCGAACATACTGTGTTCCAGGGCTTCAAAGCGCATATGTCTCTTTAACCGGGTTCAGGAGTTTTGAGGTTATGGGGTTAAGGGGTTACGGGGTTATTGGGATTGAGTGGTCAATGGATAGAGGATTTATTGGGTTTTGGGCCTATTTTGTAAGGTTATGGAAAATCCTGACGTGGTGGGGTTAAATGGACCCCGAATTTGGATTCAGCGACCCCGAAAACATATGACAGACATAGTCAGACTCCAGGGGTAATTTTCTCGACTTTTTTTTTTGTGGAGCTGTGTTATCGATTGTATTTAATGGACAAATATTTATGTACATCATCATTTGCTAAATAACACAGGCACATAAAAAATGTGTCATGTGCGGAGAACTAGACCACCATACCTATATGTTTTTGTGGTCGCTCAATCGAAATCTGGGGTTCGTTTGACCTCATCAGGTTCCAGTTCGTTCCTAACCTAAAAAGCAGCTAAAAATCGATTTGGTGAATGAAACCATTAGAAAAAAGTGTATATTTATATTTTTGGGTTCGCTGAATCCGAATCTGGTGTCCGTTTGGCCCCATCAGGCCACTCTTCGTCTCTAACCTTAAAACAGCTTAATGCCTCTCAAATAACCCATTTTATGATTGAAGCATAAGTCATGATAACTGAAAATTTTGGAAAAAAGGGTGCCTTCTTGTTTTTGACGTCGCTGAATCCGAACAAAGTGTTTGTTACGTTCTGGCTTCAATTCATTCATAAATATATTGATTTCATGACAATATGCCAAAGAAGGTTCCTTTGTTTCTGATAAGTACTTCCTGAAATTCTTCTATCTCCATAATACTTCGCATGTAGAGGTGGTCAGGCGGGGGTTTCAAAGGAGGTGTCTTAACGGAGACTTTGGGACACCAGGTCGAATCCCATAGTATTTAGACCCGCCCCCTGCAAGCGAGGCTCTGTGGGGGGTGTTTCCTATTTCCCTAGCTTCTCGTGGGACATGAATGTTTCCAACAAATTTTAAAAAACAAAATGTAAACGATGAGGGATCCGTTTCGGGTCCATCATCCAACCCACCGCCAAAAGAGGGAGGCTCCGTAGGGGGCAACCCTCCAGAGGCGGTGCGAAATAATGAAGATGGTGGAGACAACTATGTCGAAGCCGTTGAAGTGCAGCTAACGGAACTCTCCGTAGGGAAGAGGCACCGTAGCGGAGCACAAAGAAGGAGAGCCCGTAATGCGCGGCTCGCAAACAGTAGCCAAGGCTCCTCACAGGGGGCAGTGGCTGCTCAAACTTTACCCGGAGCAACTCCTCAGGCTTATTCTATAGGCAAGAGGAAGAAGGGCTCCGCAGAAACTCCCCCAAACAGGGAGTTGAAACGGCAGAAGGCTCTGGTAACACAGGGCCTTACTTTCGCGCAGATGGCCAACAACGCCCTGGTGAGAGTTGTCGTTGCGTCGGGTTATCCTGATGACTGTCTAACTCTCGAGGATTTGGACAGGTTGAGGGATGAAATCTCAAAAGGGATTGACGCGCTACCCCGTGAGGGACGCGCCCCCAGATTCAACGACATCTTCATTAGGTCGGGGGCTATCGTTGTGGAGGCCGCGGATATCTGGTCGCGAGACTGGATTGTGGAGAAAACCCCAATGTTCAGGCTTAGAGAAGGTCTGAACTTGGAAGTCAAGGGGACGGAGTGTCTGCAAAGGTACCGCAGAGCGACCGTACTGATTCCCGGTAATCCCGAGAGTCCGGCGACCGTTCTGGGGCGCCTGAGTTTTCAGAACCCGTCGCTACGAACTGATTCGTGGAAGGTGTTTTCCGACAGGCAGGGATCCAGGCCGAAGGGGAGAGGCTGGATTCTAGTCGTTGGTCTTCCCGAATCTTCAATCAGAGCCCTTGCGGCTCTAGATTATCGTCCCTATCTAGGGGCGAGTAGGGTTACCTTCCGGGTGACCCAACTGGGATCCGCAGGGGTCCCAGAAGCGTCCGGAGGTGCCCCGAACTAGCCTTTCAATGGCTGAGACGGGAATCTCCATTACGCAGATTAACTTGCACCACAGCAAAGGCGCCTCGGCGGTTTTAGCCAGACGCATGTCTGTGGTGCAGACAGGGCTCGCCCTAATCCAAGAACCCTGGTTATACAGGGAAAGGATTTGTGGCTTGTCAGGATGTGGCTCCATATATAAGGGGCCACGCGAAAAAACGCCAAGGGCATGCATAGCCGTCAAGGGTATGGATGCGATCTTGGTGCCTAAATTCTGCTCTAGAGATCTCACCGTTATTAAGGTGAGACTCAGGGGCAGTAATGGAGAGAGGTTAGAGGTATTTATTGCCTCGGCTTATTTCCCTGGCGACGTCGAGGGACCCCCGCCTCCCAGAGAGGTGGAGGTTCTAATTCGGTATTGTCAAGAGAACAAGATCCCTCTGCTGTTGGGCTGTGATGCAAACTCTCACCACACGGTGTGGGGAAGCACAAACATCAATGACAGAGGTAGAGACTTAATTGAATACATAGCGGGCACAGAGCTGGAGATTCTGAATCGGGGTGATACTCCCACATTCCAGACTAAAAACAGGAGTGAGGTTCTCGATTTGACTCTATGTTCAGGTGCACTGAGGAGCAGGGTAGTGGATTGGAGAGTTTCCGATGAGGATTCTCTTTCGGACCACAAACACATTGTGTTTCGATTAACCCTAGGTAAACCAGTGGTTTCTAATATCAGAAACCCCAGAAATACACTTTGGGACTCATATAAAGAGGAACTCAAAGGGAGGCTTGCGGAATTTCCCACAAGCTATGGTACCATTGATGAGTTGGAGCACGCCGCAGATTTTCTGCGAAGGGCTCTGACAACATCATATGAGAACCATTGCCCTACAAGCACAATTAAGTCTAGGAAGGGAGCAGAATGGTGGAACACCCACCTGGAGAAACTCCGTAAAAAGACAAGAATGTTGTGCAATAGGGCAAATAGAACTAAATTGCCTTCGGACTGGGACATCTATAAGACGGCCCAGTGTGAATACAATAAAAACATAAGGAAGTATAAGCAGGAAGATTGGAGGGGCTTCTGCGAGGAATCGAAAAACATTCCGGAAACAGCGAGGCTCCACAAGATCCTGGCGAAAAATCCGGAAGCTCGCCTCGGGCTCATAAGGCTCGATAATGGTGAGTTTGCCGAAGATGAAGAAGCAACGCTGGATCACCTGATGGAAGTTCACTTCCCGGGTTTTCAGCGAATCCGAACCGACCAAGAGGAGGAAGGCCGGGGCCAAGGTGTGGAAAGGGCCGACTGGAATTTCGCCGCTAAGGTCGTTGATTACAAAAAGGTGGAATGGGCCGTAGGGTCATTCTGTCCCTTTAAATCACCAGGAGCGGATGGCATTTATCCAGTGCTTTTACAAAAAGGCATGGATGTAGTCGTCCCTCCTCTGACAAAATTATTTAGGGCAAGTATAGCCCTTAAACACGTGCCATCGGCATGGAAGGATGGCAGAGTGGCCTTCATACCCAAACCTGGGAGGGAGGGTTACACTGCTGCCAAAGATTTCCGACCGATCAGCCTAACGTCTTTTATCTTGAAGACGCTGGAGAAGCTGGTCGAGAGATACATTAGGGATGAGGTGCTCTTGGCCTCCCCGCTACATAAAGGGCAGCATGCTTTCCAGGCAGGCTGCTCGGTAGAAACTGCGCTTCATGCTGTTGTGGCAAAATTGGAGCAGCAGTTGGAACAAAAGGGGTACGCTGTGGGCGCTTTCTTGGATATAGAGGGTGCTTTCAGCAATACTCCTCCAGAAGTCATCTGTCGAGAAGCTTTGAGATGTGGTGTGCCGGACCAGCTAGTTTGCTGGATAGGAAGCATGCTGCATCGAAGAAGACTCGAAACCAGATGGGGTGAAGGCCTAGTAAGGGGGATAGCTCCGCGGGGTTGCCCACAGGGGGGTGTCCTGTCGCCCCTCCTATGGTGCATTGTAGTGGACGGCCTTCTTCGAAGGCTAAATAATGAGGGGTACTATACTCAGGGATACGCGGATGACTTTGTAATCCTAGTCAGGGGGGCTCATCTGGATACGCTGATGGGTCTTATAAGGTCGGCGCTGCGCATCGTAGAGCTCTGGTGCGATAGCTCAGGGCTCTCGGTAAATCCGGAAAAGACCAATCTGGTCATTTTCACGAGAAATTATAAAGTTCCGAAAGTTGACGCTCCTGTATTCTGTGGTGGGAAGCTGACTTGTTCAGACTCGGTTAAATATC
Organism: Andricus curvator; assembly: GCA_932195095.1. Lineage (NCBI taxonomy): Eukaryota > Metazoa > Arthropoda > Insecta > Hymenoptera > Cynipidae > Andricus > Andricus curvator. The sequence goes on along the minus strand of CAKNYM010048381.1, from coordinate 10,831 downwards.
TGGGAGTAATCCTAGATGGCAAGCTGAGCTGGGCAAAGCACCTGGAGACCCAATGCAGGAAATTTGTCATGACTTTTTGGATGTGCAGGAGAGCATTTGGGTTGACGTGGGGGCTAGGGCCTAAAATGCTTGCATGGCTCTACTCTGCTGTCTTAAAACCCAGGCTCCTACATGCGGCCGTGGTCTGGTGGCCACGGGTGGAATTTAAAACAATGCAGGACAGCCTGCGAAGATTACAAACGCTAGCATTTAGGGGCTTGACTGGAGCAATGAGGACTGCGCCCACAGCGGCGATAGGATTCATGCTCTGTGAGGAACCCCTACATGTGGCGATAACCGCTAGAGCGGCACACGCGATGGGCCGTCTGGCAAGAGCAAATAGATGGACTCCGGGGACTAGACACACTAGACTCCCGAGTGATATCAGCGCACTGCCGATTCTACAGATGAGGCAAGATAAAATAACAAAACGCTTCAACTTCGCCAAAGCTTTCCGCGTCTGCATCCCAAGCAGGGATCTGTGGAAAGCTAATGGTAACCCACTACTCCAGGGGGAAATTTGGTATACAGATGGCTCCAGGGGAGAGGGAGGGTCAGGAGCAGGAATTTATGACAGCAAGAGAGGGAAAGGTATAGGGATCACACTTGGGCGACACGCTACTGTCTTCCAGGCGGAGGTCCTGGCCGTCCTTCGCTGTGCTGAAATACTAATAGAGCAAAACGCTGCTGGCAAACAGATTACGATCTGTTCGGACAGCCAAGCGACACTAACTGCAATAGGGAAACCAGACATAACATCAGAACTGGTTTGGGAATGCAAAAAAGCATTAAACCAACTTGCAGAAAAAAACAAAGTGGCTCTCATATGGTTCCCTGGTCACACAGGGATCAAGGGCAACGAAAAGGTGGACCAGTTGGCGAAACGCGGTGCAGCGAGCGAATTCATAGGGCCAGAACCGGTACTGGGAATAGCGTCTTGCTGTGTCGGGATGGCCATTAAAAGCTGGATCCGAACAAAACGCCGGAAATGCTGGGAACAAACCCAGGGTTACCGTCAGGCGAAATCCATCCTGGGGTATACCTATAGGATGGGCAGAGCTAGGGAAATCCTGGGTTTACCCAAGAAAGATATAAGGACAGTGGTACGGATCCTAACAGGGCACAACCACTTGAACTATCATATGCACAAAATGGGGTATAACCCCACGACAGAGTGCAGGAAATGTGGCAGGGATGACGAAACATCCCTGCATGTATTATGCCAGTGCCCGGCATTAGCTAGGCTCAGGCAACAGACCCTCGGGGCCCATTTTATGGACACAGAGGAAATTGCAACACGATCAGTGGTCGACATACTGGGCTTCGTCAAGAGGTCTGGATTCGACTGCTGAGAGTGAATAAGTAAGGGTGTGGCACAATAGGCTTTATAGCTTGAGCGCCAGGGGAGCTCTCCATGGGCTTCCCACCCGCATTAAAACTAACTAACTAACTAATACTTCGCATTCATGCCTTCTGACAACAAATTTTTATTTTTTAATACTGATGTCTCTTATAAGATCGCTCAATTCTTCTTGCGTAAAATTGTTGGGAACTCTCTTACTTTCATTGCATTAGATAAAATCCTCATCACGAGAGCTTATTTCTTCCGCTTCGGAACCATCGGTAATCTCCAGATCTTCTGTTGAATAAATTGAACGTGCTATTTCATCTTCTATGCTATGGTTGATCGGGAACGAACTTCCGATCGTGTCATCATAATTGCTCCCCTCATCAGTCTCGATATAGTGAATCTCGTTACTGTTGCAACATCGTCATAAAAAATGCTTTTCTTACCCTTTCTAGCAACCCCTGCCAAGTTATGCATACAGAAATAGCAATCCCAACATGACAATATGGCAACTAGAACATACTTTGTGTGGAACCAATTCCTCATTATGATCCATAACATGAGACCAAAACATTATTGATCAATTTTAGGAATTTTTTTAGAAATGAGTTTACGATCGCTCGAAACCTAGTATTTACTACAAATATAGCCAATGCCAGGGGACACATCGAAGTCGGACACAATGCGGCTTCATCCTGACATCCTAATATATAATCCTAACTTCTTCCAGCTTCTGTCGAGGTAGCAGGATTTTATTAAAATGGTTTAAATAGTATGTGGCCTAGTCAAATTAAACCATAATCAACACGAAGATCTTCATATTTTTCTGTACTCGTATGATATTTGTTAAAAAATAAATGGCAGAAGATATCGGGATAGAAGGTAAAAAGTGTGGTAAAGAAGAGATACCGAGTTTAGGATCAACGACCGCATAAACACGAGAGCATTCTTTAAGATTTTTTTTTTTTTTTGAGGTTAAAAAGAATGGTGATCTGATGGGGTTAGCGGACACCAGATACGGATTCAGCGACTCCAGAAATATGAAGGTACACTTTTTTCTTAAAGTTTCATTCACCAGATCGATTTTAGCTGTTTTTTGAAACTAGGGACGAACTGAGACCTGATGGGGTTAAACGGACCCCATATTCGGATTCAGCGACTTCAAAAATATATACGTCTAATGGTCCAGTTAACCACACATCTTTTTTTTTGTATTGTGTGTCTGTATAACCATGTGTAGTAGAGATTCCACAAGCAGAATTACACTGTTAAAAAATTTTCGAGAGTTTTCCCGAAAATGTTCGGGAAGCTATTAACCCTAAATTTTCGGGAATTTTCCCTAATAGTTATTAGGGAAAAATTCCGAAAAGATGTGAAAAATTACCGAAAAATTAGGGTATTTTCCCTAATGTTGCGTAGGGAAAATTCTGCAAAATTGGAAAATTTTCCGAAAAATTGGGGAACTTTCCCTAATATTTCGTAGGTAAAATTCCGCAAAATTTGTAAATTTACCGAAAAATTAGGGAATTTTCCCTAATATTTTGTAGGGACAATTCCGCAAAATTTGGAAATTTACCGAAAAATTAGGGAATTTTCCCTAATGTTCCGTAGGGAAAATTTCGCAACATTGTGAAATTTACCTATAATTTAGGGAATTTTTCCTAATATTTTGTAGGGAAAATTCCCGAAAATTATTGGAATTTACCTAAATTTTCGGGAATATTACCTAATATTTTCCAGGAAAAATCCCCGCGACTTTTTGGAATTTATCTAAAATTTCGGGGATATTCCCCAATATTTTGTAGGGAAAATCCCTTGATTGATATCAAGTAGCATCCTGAAAAATATATAATAACAAAATAGTTGTCAGTGTCGACTAGGGTAGAATTAATGTAAATGATATAACTAGTGTTGATTACTAGTGAAAAAGTTTTTTCATAATAAGGCCTAGGATATCCCACAGTCAATATGTTGTAAATTATTGTTTCAGCTATGCTTCTATAACCCTCTCCAATTATAAAAAAACATCTAGTCTGTATGTGTGCCTGATGTACAATGTGGTTTCATGTTATATTATGTCCATCTATAAATTGTCTAATGAAAAATACCAGAATTGATGATTTTAACGACAATTTAACCGTATATCGTTCTTCATACTTGAAAGGGGTTAAAGAAATGGAACTAAAACATCGTTTTATAACACATTGACTCTGATATATCCCAGTACTCGACAATACAAAAACTTTTTTGATCAGTATATCCAACACTAGTTACATTACTTATACATATATAATGATGTTTTCTTCTACTTTTCCAAGGTAAGTATTTGGCGAAAACCGAAATATCAAAAGAATTTGTATTAAGAATTTATATATACCGCTGAATAAACTCCAGTGTGAATGATTTCTCTTCTGCATAATTGTAGCCATAAACGAAATGGCTTAGTACCAAAAGGAGAACACCCTGAAGAACTCTTGTCTGTTACAGCGATGACATTTTTCTCGACTATAATCAAACAGCAGCTTGCTTCGTCGTATAAGGACATCCCTGTAACAAAAGCAAAGTGAATGCATGTTTGGAAGAGTTCTCGATCTATTTTTTGACAATATATTTTATTTTTGATTAATTTAAAAGAATTGGACAGACGGTCGCAAAAGAAGATGATAAATAGTCCATTTTCTCATTTTATTACAGAAAAGATTGTTTTGAATGGTACGATTGATAGTGTAAGTGCGGTAAATTTTATCCTGAACAAAATTATCAATTTAAAGTTTTATTCGGATAAAAATTTTCCGATTCACGAACAATTGTGAACATTTTGTTCCAAAAACAGCTAGAATGTGTCAATTGTTTCCGCATCAGAAAATTATTTTATTTCTATTTGCTTGTAACTCTTAATGATTTATTCGATTCAAAACGAAATAAGCTATATTTTCATTAAAAACAATGTTTTATAAAAAAAAATGAGGAATTGGACTCTATTTTTACTCGGTTTCTGATTGTCCATTCGATTCTTTCTGGATGAAACTTTATTCAAATAAAATATAAGTATATTTTAATAAATAATAATAATAATATACATAGTTAACATTTAAGTGATTCAAGCCCATATTATTAAATCAAGTCTAATGCATCAAAGAAAATTAAATGCGTAATTTACCTTTTATGATCAGAATGGGACGAGAGGAATCTCCTGTCTTTGTTACCTCCTCGTCTGTGGTACTGGGATTCTAAAAATTAAAAGCATAAACTATTAATACGACGGTCTCAGTGAACAAATATATCGATAAGAGAAAATGTCAATATACAAATAAAAGTAATCAAGCAGCACAATACTTACAACCAAAATGAAGAGATCAGTTTCCTCAAAATACCAGGTTATCAGTGGTAAAAAAGCCAGAGTTTTTGGGAGGCTGCTCTTTAAAAATTCGCAGTTTTCTTTTACTCTTTTAAGTTCCATTTTTATTGAAATAACTACATTTGGTGCATTTCTCTGCTTTCTGTTCTTTCTATTGTAATTGTAAAAATACTCGAAAATAGCAGGTACCTTTTTTCTATATTTTGTGCCCACTCAATCGTAACATCCCGACCAATAAGAGTGGAAGCGTGAGTCAGATAATATTGCTTTATTTTCAAATGAGGCCAGAGCTTATTTAAAATATCGCCTAATGTTAGTCCGTGCTGTTCTCTTCTGTTTAGGCAAATTCTTTGAGATGGATAAGTTACTTCCAGGAGATGTCTTACTTCCTCCTCTCTAAGTTTTTCTTCAGAATAGTCGTGTAGAAGAATTTCTTTCTTTTCCTTTTGAGTCGATTCCGATTCTCCTTCGTGAAGCGAAGGCTCATATGCGACACATCCATAACTGTCCTGCTCTTTACCATACCTTTGAAGGACAAAGGAATTTGTAGGCTCATCACTGTTCTCTTCTGCTTCAGTCCTTTTCTTCTTCTTTTGAGTCCGTTCATGCGATTCTTATATATACCGCAGACGGTCGTAGATTCATATCTTTAACTCGTTGACTCCATCAGGATACACGCTATTCTCATTTGTCCAGATGGCCTGTTCGAAAGCTTTCGGAAATTTCGAAACCACCAGCTGAGCTATTCGCCCTGTCGTTTCGAACTTTGTATCCTTCAGCGTATGCTTCATATAATCCGAAATGTTTTTTATTAAATCTAGAGAGAGGCAACCAGCATTTGTTTCGCTGTTTTTAAAATCTCTTGGAATTATAGAATCCCACGATGGAGCAAGTGGCTGGTCTAGTCGACACGGGGAAGCAATATTCGGAGAATCCAAATTAATCACACTCCTTCGGCTGGTGGTGGGAGTAGTGGGCCAAGAATTGTCGCTTCTTCGTTCTTCTAAAAGAAATCAGTAATTTTTATCATGTATATGTGTTTAAAACACATGGGATATTTTTTCGTGTATTACGAGAAAATTAATTACCTTCTTGACATTCTTTTCGTGACATATTCTGCTAAAAACCGTTTTTATCAACCGATTCCCATTCCACATCATCGGGTAATAACATCAGCTGCACGAGTCCATTAGTGTACTTCTCCGATAATTTTTGCAAAAGTTGAAACTCGTCTATCTCTATACCGTCCTCCTCAAGAACAACCTATGTATATTAAATACAAAGAATTTCAGTAGATTAACCGTATTAGATTACAGAATCTTAAAAATGTTATAACATACAGCTTAAAACGTTGGAATGGATGATAAACTCAAATTTGAAGCCCATCCACAACAACTATCTTAACAAAACTGAAATGGCAATTAATTAAATTATCTTGTACGAGGCACTTGCTGGGATGGTTAATTTTATACAAGCCGAGGCGATGATTTCGTCAATGCTTTCATCAACAACGAGGCTCCACTTTACTCGTCCTGGACCGGTGACTTTGAAGATAGACGTATCTGACCTGTGTAGTGAAATTTTATTTATTATGTGAAACACACAATACTGCCAGCGTAAAGTAAGTAGGGCATTATGCATACTCTCACTTACTGATAGGAATAGTTGAGTAGAAAGAATATTAATTATAAACAGCTGCGTTTTGTGAGATTGTAAAAAGATACAAGCGTCTACTTCTTAAAAATCATATCTTAATTTTAATTTTTCAAGTTTACGTCATTGCTTGCGCTAAAATTGGTAAAAATTTAATTTAGATACAATAATATAATATCTATAATATAAAGTGTGAATTGTTATCTATAATACACTAGCCTAGATTACGGTCAAATCTTTGGCCGTTCAAGAAATAAATAAAGATTCTCAAATAATTTTTTTTTTTTAAAGTTCCTCTAACCTCTCGTAACGTATATTACAACCATGAAAAATAACCTCCTCCCACCCACCCCCAAATGCGTGTTTAAGTTTTACATACGAGTGTACATCTTGAATGTAAATATGAAGTGGATCATATCCTAGCAGGTTTCGAACAGAGAGACATTCATATCGTGTAATATTTTCAAGTTTATATAGTCGCAGTCTTGGTTCAAATATAGTCTCCAAAACTTCAAGGACGAGATAAAGATGCTCTTCATTATTACACAATATGATGGCGATCCTACCTATCTCAACATTGTGTTGATAAGCATCTTGTCTTATTGCAACAGCATTACCTTTCTTATAGTGGATTCCTCTAAATACGGCACTGGAACATTCAGTGATTTTTCCAAGAAAATTAGCATTGCTTACAGCTTTCTGGAGAGCTCCCGACTACCGATGAATATAAAACTAGCTTTCCTCATTTAATTGTAGTTCACATCTTAAGCCAGCACCTGAACGCAATAAGCTTTGCAAGAGCTCGTGTTTTTCGGATAAAGATAATGTAACATTCTTGTTTAAAATTCTCATGACTCTTTTGAAAAAGGTATGTTTGCTTTCGAAGCGAAGAGTGAACACTTTCATCAACGGACCGAATTGCAATATCATTTCAGGATAATGCGTCAAGAAATGGTGCTTTGGTCGCAGTTTCACAGATGAAAATAATCCCTTTCTCATACTGAGGTATTTGTTAATAATAACTTTTAAATACGGAATAAACGACTTATGAATTTCTGGTGCGCATATCAACTCCACTATTACAGAAAGTTTCAGAAAACAAAGCCATACATCATTATTTGTGTCAACTTTATTTGCTACAAACAAGGGAAAACGACGAAGTAAGGTAAAGATTTGCCAAGCACCACCAACAATTCTCTTTCCGAGTTGTGGTACTGTGACTGGCTTATCCCTCTGATCATAGCTGGAGTACTTAAAAACATTAATCTTTTCATTTAGAAACGATAGAGAGGAAAAAAACCTGCGAGACTAAGCACTTGATCATGAGATAGAAATCATAAGCCACGATTCCTTCCGGTAAATCATGACCAAGACAGGGTGGTAGACCGGGCATGCTGACATGAAAGCCGCTGAGACAATTAAATGCTGAATTAAATTTTACTCTCTGATGATGTTTAGCTTTGCTTGGCTTTTTATCCAGAGATTGTTTGTATGAATCTACAGTTCTCATTTCGTAAGAGTTGGGAACGTAATCGCAGTATGCTTCGCAATTACCGCTCTCGTCCTCTGAACTGCTCTCGTCCTCTGAACTGTTCTCGTGTTCTGAACTGCTCTCATCGTCTCCTGCGGATGCGATTTCATGGTCTTCTCCTTCTCCGTCTTCATTGTTTCCTTCTTCATTGTCTTCTTCGTTGTCTCCTCTTCATTGTCTTCTTCGTTTTCGGCTTTTTCAGCTGTTAAAGTTGGTTTTTTAAATTCTGGCCAGAATTCTGCGCGCGTGATTAAACAAAATCTACAGAAGTATTCCGTGGTACTGCAGTTTTCTACAAAACCTCCGAGAGAATGGGCACCCAAATTATCATTAGATTTAAAAACAACTGAACCCTTAATGAATGTATTTGGTCATATTTCAACGCCTATGGTCTCAACTTTAGTCAGGTCCTTAACAATAGTCCCGTATACCTTTTCATGCGAAAATAACTTTTCCGTATATAGAGCGACAAGCTGGATTGTGTTAATGTGTGTTCGGACGTAGTATGGCAGGTTCCCTAAACTTAAGTAAACTGCAACCAACTTATGCTTTACACGAGCTGGACCGATAGGGTTAACTATTTCAAAAGCATCCTGATAAAGTATTAGCCGAAAAGAACTAGAATTCGTAATGAAAAACTGATTAGACCGAAAAACGTTTCCGGCAGTGAAATCTCTAAGAACATCTGTTTGTGTTTTTTCTGGAATATTAAAATCAATATCTAGTGATCTATCTTTTAACATGGCTTTCAGTGTTTCAATAATAGGAATGTAATGAACATGTTTTTTTTTCATTGATTTTTCCTAAAGAAATACACTTTGGCGAAACGTATGCTAGACGTTCCTTATAAAGTTTTTTTCTCCTAAAATCTGTTTTTAATATCGAACTGCAAACAGGCAATAGATCTTTGCTAAAAACGTCTTTAACAATGTTATCTATTTCCGAGTACGATATTTCTAAAGCTGAAAGTTGTTGTTTCAGCTGATTTTTAATGTCGTTTATTCTTAAAGCATCAACGTTTTGAGACTGTGTTATCAGAAACTGTATAGTCGAAACGGGTACCAAAAATTGTGTCTCCAATTTCAAATACATTTGCGCTAAATTTATTAAATACAAGTCCTGCAAATTTTCAGTAAATTCAACCGTCAACATCTTCTTCGGGAGCAGTACCGTGATTTTCATGTTCGCTTGCCAGTTGAAAATTTTCATTCTCCTGATATTCGAGATCAGTTATTATTTCCGTGTTATTTCTATTTGTGCTAGGATGTGAATGAGTTTTATGACGCCGCGTCCAATGAGAAGTTAAAGAACTAACGGTATTATAAACATTTTGGCAATTTAAAAAAGGACATTTTATTTTTTCTCCTCTTCTCAAATGATCTTTCAGATGCTTCATGAAAGTCGAGTAATTACTTTCTTCTTTTAAGCAATAAGAAACACTGCAAATAAACTTGGCATTTTCTGTACACCAAGTTTGCGAATTATATGTACAACTATTTGGACGAACACTTATATTATGACCCCTCATAATATGCATTCTTAAATAAGCTTCCGACTTAAAAATCTTTTTACAACCTTTCAATCCGCAATGCTTATAACTATTAATATTCTGATGAAACTTGAAATGTTCTAAGTGTCCAGCCAGAAATTTGGTTCGGTAGTCACAGAAAGGACAGTGGAACTCCATTTCATGCTACATAAAAAAACGCATTTAGCCTTTATGAATCCGAATAAATCTGAACCCCAATTTTCAATCCGAACCACTCATACAATTTAAGAAATTAACAAACAAAAATTTGTCACAAAAACAAATTAACGAATTATAAACTACCCGAAATTTAAAATAACAGTTTGAATTATCGAAAAATGAAAATTCTGAATTATACAAATAACAAATTTAAAAATATCCAAAATTAAAATTATTAATTTATTTTTTATTTATTAAAGAAAAAAAATTATTATTAAAACTAACAACAAATTTTCTAAATTAATATTATGACTGTTTTGTGATATTTTTACTGTTTTCTTGAAAAATGTCGGATTTAATTGACCCAATTATTTAAATTATGATGAAGAATTTTTATATTGGCATTAGGGTCTTGCGAGTATATTTAATTAACAAACGTGCATTTCATAAAAATTAAGTTGGCAAACGTTTCGACCACGGATAGGGGTCCTCCTCAGTGCCAGATATTTAATTGAAAAATAAACTTAAAACTAGAACTTTGGTATGCAATATTTGGTAAAAAAAGGAGAAAAATCATGCATAAACTTAGCACTTCTATGTCGTGCAGCTCCTATCTCTCTCTCTCTCTCTCTCCTCCTCTCTCCGTCAATCCCTCTCTCATACACTCTCCGCCCTTCCCTCAGTCTTCCTCTCTCTCTATACGCTTCCTCTCTGCGTGTTCTTCCCGTTTCGTTGCAGAAGGTGAGATGGTTTGCGGGAAAGTAAATCACTCCTTAATCCCACAAACACAGTATTCACAAACACAAAATTCACAACACGTAGAACAAAGACACACGCTTTTAAGTTCGAAAGGAAGTTAATTATTGAGAAATAAGGCAAATGATTGCAAATTATTATATAACAGATTTCTGTTAATATAAGAGGATAGTTTTCGACGTAAAAATTATAGAGACATCCGCTCTGTTTCAAATCACGAAGAAAACTGAAAAAGCATTCTCAGAGGTCCTCCAGTTTAACGACTTACGAAATTCAAGAGAAAGATGCTTTAATTTTTAAAGGGCTGTGGCAGTAAAACTGACTGAAAATGGGGGCGGACCGATCGCCGGTCCACTTGAGGGAGCGACGACCCTTGAAACCACGTGTTTTTAGAATTTTTTTCGCTTTACAACAGGGTAATATATTTTCGAAAGTTTTTCAATATCGGTTCTTAAATTG